>APFE030770755.1:812-29843 GCA_000404065.3 Pinus taeda | reverse complement strand
TGTGTTGTATCATCCGGGACCAATTAGGATAGTTCTCCTTGCCAGTGAGAACTATTCCTACCATAGAGATGATTGAATGCATTCTGTAAAAAATTACTTCTGCTGATAGAAAAAAATACTTTTGCTGATAGAATAATACTTCTGATGGCAAAAAAAATTTGCTCTTGTGGAGAAAAAAAACTTCTACTGCTAAAAAGGAATGTTGATAACCCTCCAACAAAGGCAAAAAAATTGCTCTTATGGAGAAAAAAAACTTCTGCTGCTAAAAAGGAATGTTGATAACCCTCCAACAAAGGCAAAAAAATTTGCTCTTATGGAGAAAAAAAACTTCTGCTGCTAAAAAGGAATGCTATCATTATCATAAAATTTTCACTGCATTAATCCTTTTTCTTTTTCTTTTTTTTCCAGTATATGCTATGTCACTGCATATAATCCTTTTTTTAATTCAGAGAATGAAAAAGAATAGCGCTTTGACAGAGGGGCCGTAGGCACACAAGAAATGCTGAGAATATAAAGGTCTTGCAAAACATAAACTTACTCTTGTACCACAAGCTTATCTTTACTCATATGACATTGCTTCATCATATGCAATTCGAAACTCAGAACCTAGGAAAACCTCAGCTTTTGCAGCAAGCTTTGCAAGAAACTAATCGTAAAGAATACCAAAGCATTTATGTATTTTTTCTCTTCATATCAGTGGCTCACACCAGGTCTACACCTGTTTTTCCATAGTGGCACTTCACAAAAAATAGTAGCTGCAGCAAGGTCGTGGCTTCTCTCTTATTACGGTGGTTAGATAGGTTACACCATACTAGCGTTATAAACATTTAATACACCAGCATATGCATTCAACATAGTTTCAACCCATATACCAGCGTTAAGACATTTAATACAGTTTCAAATACCATATAAACAGTGTTATTCAACTCAGCACTTCAAATACCAGCGTTAAATACAGTTTAACGCACCAGCATATGCAACTCAGCATTCACCATACAAGCACATACCAGCGTTCAATACAGTTTAACGCACCAGCATATGCAACTCAGCGTTCACCATACGAGCACATACCAACGTTCAATACATAGTTAAAACAACGCTTTGATACCATGCGTTCAATTCACGCAACCTCATAAAACGTTCAGGCGTTCAATTCACGTAGCCTCATCAAACGTCAGGCGTTCACCATGTTAGGCGTTAACCATGTCATGGGTTAACCAACAGATGCTATTGACAGATGCGTTATGGCAGAGTATGGGACAGAGGAGTTACAAGGCACGCTTAAAAAAGGAACCTGGGACCTGTGCTCTGATACCATGTCAGGCCAGGAGTAACTCCAGACTTGGCAGAAAAACTGATTCGATTATTTCATTAGGTAGCTATTGTTATATACACGAATGTGACTGCTCAGTTCATCTTCTTGATGACTGTTCACATTCAAATTCACCCAATCGCAGAGGATTAGGTGTCAACAGTTCCTTCGGAAAGGAACAACAAAATGTAAAAGTGATGTTCCTTCGGAAAGGAACAACAAAAAGGTGGAAATGGCGTTCCTTTGGAAAGGAACAACAGAATGCAAAAGTGTTGTTCCTTTGGAAAGGAACAACAAAACGCTAAAAATGTTGTTCCTTCTGAAACGAACAGCAAAATGCAAAAGTGTTGTTCCTTCAAAAAGGAACAACAAAGCAGTGAAAATGTTGTTCCTTCGGAAAGGAACAACAAAATGCAGAAGCGATGTTCCTTCGAAAAGGAACAGTAGAATGGTGAAAATGTTGTTCCTTCTGAAAGGAAGAGCAAAATGCAAAAATTGCAGAAATGCAGAAATCTGTACAGAAAGTAATTTACACAAGCAAAACAAAAGAATTATGTACAAAATTTAAAAGCAATCAAATCACTTAGTGAACCAAAGGTGAGGAAGAGTTCTCTTCCTCATGCAGAATCTGCATGTTGGAGTCTTCCCGAAGTTGGTAGAAGCATTCCCGAGTAAGTGGTTTGCGGTACAATCGAACTTAGTGGCCATTTGCTTTGAAGGTGTGTCCAGATCCATCAATGGTGGTTAAAATAATGGTGCCATTATCATGCGCCTTCTGGGTTTCATATGGTCCCAACCAGCGAGTCTGAAGTTTCCCTAGAAAATCCTGAAACCTGGAATCATATAGGAGCGCCCAATCTCCTTCGCGGAAGACTTTCTTTTTGATGAGGGCATCGTGCCATTTTGCTCTTTGTTGTTGGATTAATGTAGTATGTTGAAGAGCGGAGAGCCTGATTTCATCCAGCTCGTTGATTTGTTGTAGTCTATTAATGTGGGCCTTGTTTAAATCTAGACCGACTTCTTGTGCTGTTCTCAAGGTTTGTATTTCAAATTCTATTGGAAAGATGGGTTCCTTTCCAAATACTCGCTGATATGGTGAATAAGCGGTAGTGTTTCTCTATGTTGTTATATATGCCCACAAGGCTTCCGGCAATCTTGTAGCCCAGTCGTGTCTGTGTGATGCAATGGTTTTTGTTAGTATTGCTTCTATTACTTTATTCGTGCTCTCTACTTGGCCATTTGCCTATGGGTGGTATGGAGTGGTAATTTTATGCTGAATATGATATTTTTTTAGTGTTGCAGCAATTTTATTACCAGCAAATTGCGGTCCCCCATCCGTGATTATGTCTCTTGGGAGGCCATATCGCACAAATATCTGGAATAGGAAATGAAAGACAGAATCCTCTGTTGCTCTTGGCAGTGCCTCTGCTTCAACCCATTTGGTCACATATTCCGTTGCTACCAAAATATATGTTTTCTGGTTTGATGATGGGTTGATTGGACCAAAAAAACGAGTTCCCAACGCTTGAATGGTTCAATGACTAGCGGTGGGTTCAAGGGCATTTCGTCGAACTATCCAGGGCATCCTGCTCTTTGGCAACTGTCACAAGCTTGAACAAATTTTTTTGCATCTTTGAAGATTGTGGGCCAGTAATACCCTGTTTGCATAACTTTGGGACCAATTCTTCGATCTGCAAAATGTATGCCACACGATCCGTCGTGACAGACTTTCAGAATGTCAAATATTTCATCTTCATGGATGCATCTTCTAATGTGCATATTTTCCCCTGTATGAAATAGGTAGCCCCCAATCCAAGAAAATCGGGTACTACGCTGCACAATCTGCTTTCGTTCATTGGGGGTTAGATGTTTTGGTAATTTGCCTACTGCTAAATATTTCACAACATCAACATACCAGGTGTTTTGACAGTAACAACGAACAAATGTTCATCTGGAAATTGATTTTCGACTGTTGCTGCATCCACTGGCTTTGGCATTCGTGAGAGAAAGTCAGCTACAAGATTTTCTTTCCCAGGTCGATCTTTTATTGTGATGTCAAATTCCTGCAATGAATTCAACCATCTTGTTACTCTACCATTTTTAATTGGATTATTTGCTAAATATTTTATAGCAGAGTGATATGTATATAAAACAATAGAATATCAAGTGATATAATGCCTAAATTTATTTACAGCATGTATTATAGCTAAAAATTCTTTTTCAGTAACAGTATAGTTTAACTCAGCAGGAGACAAATTCTTGCTAATATAATAAATTGCATATGGCTTTTTGTCTTCTTCCTGCCCAAGGACTACTCCAATAGCTATGTCTGAAGCATCTGATGAAATTTGAAATGGCAGGTCCCAATTTGGACCTCTGAGCATTGGGGCTATTGACACAAGATTTTTCATATCCTCAAAAGCACAGTCACATTTATCTGTCCAAACAAAATCAACATTTCCCGTTAGTGCATATAGAGGTGCAGCTATTTGAGAAAAATGTTTTATAAATCTCCTATAATAACCAGAAAATTCAAGAAAACTGCGTACCTCTATCTGTGTGGTAGGAGTAGGTTTTAACAAAATTATTTGAATTTTGGCCGGATCTACCTGTATTCCAGCTGCTAAGATATAATGACCTAGGATGAGTCCTTCAGTCATCATCATATAACATTTTTCATGGCTCAGGAAGAGCCTAGTGGCGATACATCGTTGCAGCACCTTTTCCAATGTGTCTAGTGCTGGGTCGAAATCATCTCCATATGGTGTGAAATCATCCATGTATACTCCGAGCCCTTCATTTATTAAATCTAAAAAGATGTTGAAGATAGCCCTTTGAAATGTGGCGGGGGCATTGCATAGGCCAAAGGGTAAAACTCTGTAGGCAAACGTTCCCCAAGGACATGTAAAAGTAGTTTTGTCTTGGTCTTCAGAGGCAATCTAAATCTGATTGTATCCAATGAAGCCATCCAAGAAAGAAAATAATTTCTTTCCTACTAATGTATCTAATACCTGGTCAATGAATGGAAGGGGAAAGTGGTCTTTCTCGGTTGCTTTATTTAATTATCTGTAATCTACACAAATCCTCCACTTTCCATTCTTCTTTGGCACCACTACAAGTGGAGAGACCCATTTGCTATCGGAGACAGGATAAATAAAGTTTACATCTAAAAAAATTTGTAGTTCAGCTTTCACAATGTCTTTTAAATGAGGGTTAAGTCTTCTTTGGGGTTGGTGAACAAGTCTTGCATCCTTTTCTGTATAAATGTGGTGTGTACATAATTGGGGATCGATTCCCTTCATGTCCGGATAATCCCATGCAAATGCTTCCTTGTATTTTCTCAGTAGTTGGATTAGCTTCTCTTCTTGTTTAGGAGTTAGGTTATTATTGATGTTTAAAGTTTTTCCTGGCTTAATCTCTACAATTTTACTATTTGAAACAAAGGTTGTAGGTATTGTTTGATCATGAGTTTCTTTAAGAGGATCTTATTCTAATTCATTATCAAATGTTGCCTCTATCATGTGACATTGTACATGGGATCTGGCTTCAACTTGGTTAATAAAGTTGTTAATAACATCATCCTTTGTTTGATCTTTGAAATCGAGGGCATGTTCTATAGTTAATGGGGATCTAATATTTTCAGTAAGGTATTATACAAGATGTTTGTTAGTTTTTATTATTGTTACAGTTGGCTAGGCTGGAGGGTATAGGGCTAGATTCTCGATATTACTGCCTCTAGTTATGGTCATACTGCCTTGTCGGCAGCCAATGTAAGCATCAACGGTTGCAAGCCAAGGTCTGCCTAAAATTAACAGATGTCCATCAAGTCAGTTTTTGGGGTCTATTATCAGAAAGTTGGCAGGATATTCCCAGGAATCAACGGATACCATGATATCATGTAGTGCGCCTTCCAACCTAACCACTGATCGATGAGCCAGTTCTAATAAAGTGGAAGTTGGTTCTACTGATGTAATGCCCGATTTTTGACAAGTGGTGGTTGTTAAGATATTAATTGCAGCCCCTAAATCAACTAAGGCATTGGAAAAGGTTTGCCCATTGATTTTCACTATTACTATTGGATTTCCTAGGTCTTCATATTTGACAGGTGCTTCTCTTCCTGATAACAGGTCAGATAAGGTGCCAATTACTTGGACTGTTGGGTTATTTGTTATTCTCCTCCTTGGTTTTTTTATACATAGCTCTGTTGGTCCTTGCATATATTGGGATATCATGGATGGCTTGGAGGAGTGGGATTTTTATGTACAAATTCTTAAGTTCTCCGAAAATATCAAAGTCAGGATGTTCTATAGGACGTGATATAATTAATCATTATGGGAATGGGGGAGGAGATGTGGTTGCTTGGTCATGAGTCTGTTTTCTGACCACATATTTTTCTTGTAATGGTTGTTCTGCGGGTAACTGATTTTCAACTTGAACATTTTTATCTCCCTGAGTCTCTATAATGCGCCCAGACCTTAATTGAAGGTCATTGCACTCCCTTAGATCGGTTTCTAGCTCTAATGTTTCAATTATTTGAACATATTGTACCGGTCTGCTATTTGGGTTTGGGTTGGGTTGGGCTGTGAGTTGCAGTCTTAAATTGGACTGAGGATTTTATTGTAGTGCTGGCAGTGTAGGTTGAGGGAGTGGCATGGTTCCTACTGGTTAATTCATTGGTCTTTTCTAGTTTGTCTGCCAGGCTTGACTGTGCGAAGTGGGAGGGGACCATTGTGCTGGATACACATTATTTTGCCAATATGGTGGGGCGTAGGAAAATTTGGCCAATTAGATTGGCTTGCTTGATTCGACCATGGTGATGATGAAGGAAATGGTTGTTGTGACCAATTTTAGAAGGGAGGTTGATTTTGCTACATTGTATTATATTGTTGAGCATGATATTGTGGAGGCTGGAAAGAAGAAGCTGGATTGGGGAACATACCTGATTGTCGCGGCTGCCATTGACGGCGCTGATTAAGTAGGTACACTGGTTCTGGTTCTTCTTCTGCTTCTTTGTATACTACTTTCAAACCAGGAAGTGAGGGACAACTCTCTGTAGAGTGGTCTTTTACACAAATGGCGCAAACTTGAACCGCATCTAATGGGCACTCTTTGTGACCATGTTTCTTTCTACATCTGGGACAAAATATTGCCAGATTTTGCTCTGCCTCTGCTTGTTTCTATTTGGCTTGCATAATATCGAGCTGCATTGTTAAAGTCCCCAATATATCAGTTTTGAAATTTTCTAGTAAATTTCCAATTTCCGCGCGAGTTACTCCTTCTCCAGAGATCTTGTTGTCCCTTGTAAACCTGTCATGTTCCGTTGGTTTTAGCCATGTGCTTCCTCATGAGCTCCTGATACATAAATCAATGATGTTAGCAAAATCTTCTTGATAGATGTCTCCTTTTCCCATAATATTTAGTGTTTCAACCATTGTTCCTTCATACATTTAATTAATGTTGCTTTTAATACATTGTCAGGTAAGGGCAATGATGCATAAGGAGATCTTTGAATATTATACTGAAAACGTTCAACATATTCTTCTAGTGTTTCATTAGGTCTAGCTACCATCTGAAATATTTCATCTTTTAACTCTTTGGATCTATAATAATCTTGATATTTCTTTAGGAAAGCACCTTTCATCTGATCCCAGTCATTTATAACACCTCCACCCAACCCCATAAACCATTGTAAAGCAGCTCCTTTTAATGTAGAGGGAAATAGTTTCAGCTTTTGGGGGTCGATGGTATAGTCATATCCTCTGCACAGCACATCAAATTCAAACAAAAATGCATCTAGGTCTTCTAATGTTAGGCCATGAAATGTAGGGATATGTTGGAGAGGAATTGCCTTCATAGGTGCATTGATTGCAGTATCTACAATGGTATATTGCAGTGTGGAGGTTTGGGTGTTTGGCTGGTTCTGGGCCATTTTTTCAAATATGTGCCAATAATCTTCCAGGATTTCTAGGAGGGTATTCCTAGGTTGGTTAGACAGAGCAGGGATGGCCTTAACAACACTTCCTTTGTCTGGGATGATGAAAGTTCCTAATGTCTGGGGGGATTTTAGCTCCTGAGGTTCTTCATCTTCGTTTTGAATGATTCTTGCAACACTTCCCTTATCTGGGCTGCTTAATGGCTAAATTACTCCAAGAGGAGATCTTGGTTCTTCAATTTCCCCTGTTTCACCTCTCCCTTCACAGAGATTACTAAGGTTCCCTTCTTGCAATGATTTTGGGCTAGAATTCTCAATTTCTTGAAAATCTTGCTCCTCAGTTTGGTTGTGCACCTTAGCAAAGGCTACAGATGGTGATCTTGTGGCCTGAAGGGAACTAGTAGGTTGTCTAGAAGCAACTTTTCTAGGTCCTACTGAAGGCTGAGATTCTGCTTTTTTAGGATTTCATCTATAAAGGTCGATTGGCCAAGGGTCACTGGCCCCTTAGCTTTATCAGGCTTGGGTAATGGTTTAGGATTCTTTTCAGGCTTTTTCTGCTTAGTCATGCACACAAATCAAATGTTGATTTCTACCCAAAAACAACAACAAATTTGCAGGAAAGCGGGCAGGGGAGCAGGGCTGTTACATGCTCCGTATGCAGGTTCTTACCTTCCGTTTTTAAAACCCAATTCTTTCCTAGCAGGTACTTACACTACTCTGAAAAAAAAAATGGCTAAACTCTTCCCTGGCAACAGTGCCAAAATGTCGAGCAGCAAAAAGGGTCTTTTTCACCTCTATTTACCCTACATTAATTATCAATCCAGGTACGATTTGTTATCTCAAAGAGTGTACTCAGTCTGAGGCGGTTACTTGTCAAGAGTAATGCTAGTAGTATAGAGCTTTTGCAAAAGTAACTAAATGCTGGAAACAAACTCTAAATGTAATGACAAGAAATTATTCATTTAAGAAACTACAACACTTCATCAGTCAAGGGTGCAGTAATGATAACTCTTCCCTTTGTAAACTAATGCAATTGAAAAGCAATCAAGGAGAAGATCATCAATCTGGGAACTGAACAACAATAGTCAATGTTCACTACAGTTTTAGATCGTTCTGTTCACACCAAAGCAATTACTTGAAATGATAATTCAAATAACAGGAAAGGGAACAACGACTAATCTACTTAAAAAGATTGAACAGCGAAGCTTTAACCTATAGTAATTGTAATCTACAGGAATTAAGCAACAATATTTATCTCAAAAATTATTTGAACAACAAACTGAAAATGGAACAACAAACTAAAGTGAGTTATGAAATATAGAACAACAACCTGAATCAAATGTGAACGCACAACAAACTAAATCAAATATTACACACAGCGCATCTATACTAAAGGAAGCAGTAATCTGAGTTTCGACATAACAAATATTAACCACGGTTCTGAAGAAACAACAATTGCGGTTACCATGGAACAACAATCCCAATGAACAACAATCACACTTGGAGGTAAACCGTAGATGAATAGACAATAGTACCGATTTATAAATACACAACATTGTTACTCTGTAAACGAACAGTAATGGTAATCTGTAAGGAACAACAATGTTATACAATAATATCAGTTTGTAAAGGAACGACAATGCGATATAAATTCAGAATGAACAGCATAACGTTCCAGTTGTAGAGGATAGCCTTACTATTCAAATATGAGTGAAATATAATAGAGCCAATACATGAAATAATAAGGAACAACAGATTACTCAACAAAGTAAATAAGAGAAATCAAACCACACACAACTTGGAATTGGAAAATAATGGTACAGGAAGCAAGTGATCCACCAAGGCCGGGCCCTTAGCCTCCAGGGATGCACTGTTGTGATTACCCCAGAATCAAAGACGAAACAACAATAGAGTTTATGTATTAATCATCAAAATGGAGTTACAGTAATCGCTCTTTAAAGAGAGTCGATGATCAAAGTTTAAGTTACAATAGTGAATTTCATAAAATAACAATAATCCACGCCTTGGGCTAGCAACGTTGTCCCTCTTTATAGCAGTCGGGCGGAAATACCAAAGGTACAGATATTCTTCAAGGTAGTGATCCCTCAGGATCAAAGGATCCTGAGGGATTCGCCATATCGTTATTTCCTAGTTATCTCTTCCTTCTCTTGCATCGATTTGGTATCTCCTCTTCCTTTTCCTGGATTATGTGCTCTGATCTGGATTTCCTCGTTTGGATGTGGTTCCCTGTCAAAGGGACAACAGTTGATTTCATCTTGTCTTTTCCTTTGGAATGGTGATCTTCCATTTTCTTCCTTTTCTGCATAGGAAAAAGTAATAATTAGTCATTTTATGTTACTCACAAATTCTTCTAAACTTTATCATAATATTTCACCATATGCCCATTTCATAATGTAAAGAAGTTATGAATTAAAGGAAAAGATAACGAAATAAGTGGCAATTACATACCTTCTCTAATGCTCAACACCTAATATAGTGGGAGACTTGAGAGATCGATTCTTGTGGTGAAAGGAGATTGAAAATAGTGGGAAGATAAAGATCGAGAAATTCAACAACATAGTTTTGAGTTGTGGAAGCTCAAGATGGAGGATCGATTAGAGGATAAAGATCAATGGATCATTGTGGATCCAAGCACTAAACCAACGAAAATGTCAACAAAGGACTAGAGAAAGTTGGATCAGAATGCAAAGAACACAATATGATTATGTGTCTCAGATTCAGTATTACTGAATGTTTCAAGAGAAGCTACAATGAAAGCTTTATGGGATAAGTTAGGGACTTTGAATAAGTCTAAGTCCCTCGTAAATAAATTGTTCTTGTAGAATAAGTTGTATAACTTGAGGATGAGGGATGGAGACTTAGATACAAAGCATCTGAACGCCTTCAATATTATGGTAAGCATTTTATTATTTGTTGATACTAAAATTTTAGATGAGGATATGCGCAATAGTATGTTGTGTTCTTGTTAAAATTGGAAACTAGGGCCAAATTCCACCTTGGGACAACTCATATGATGGAGACGATTATTGCATTGGATTCCTCTTTTCGAGAGGTCTAAGTTTGATATAAATATCATCTCTTTCAGACTAGCAAAAGTGAAATTTTGAATTTATTCTCTCACATGCACAAATTGTTAAGGTCGGCCTCAGACTAATGTAAGCTCAAGAAGCTCAATAGGCACTCATCAATCCGTATAAATAGGAGTGACCTCTCACCTCATTTGGACATCACTCACTCTTATGTTATTCTCTCTCCTAATCATATTGGTTCATACATATTGATGATCATCTCTCTCTCACACACATGTGTGGATGAAGGATGAATTTATGGGACAGTTTGCAGGCCGAAAATTTCTGAGTTTTAGGATAGCGTTGACCGAAGGGATAGTGACCAAGTTTGACTGTGTTTTTTAGGGTAGAAGTTTGATCTCCTTAGGCTGCATTTCTAGGCACTGAAACCGAGATTTTCTTAGCATATTGACCAACGTTGACTTCAAGTTGACTTTTGTTTTGACCACAGAAAATCACAACATATTTTATCTCTCCTTTGACCGAGTTTTACCGAACTGTTTTGGGAATCATTTGACCTTCTCTTCAGGCCAAGTTTGACCAAGGAAGACCGAGTTGCATTGGTGAATTTTTGTTGTTGTTTTGACCAATGTTGAATCTATGGTTAGGGCTGAAGTTTAACTGCAGTTGACTGAACAATTTGACAAGGTTGTTTTGACTGTGTATTGGACAAGTGAATTTGATTTTTGTACTCTCTCTCTTTGTTGAACTATTGAAAAATAATAAGAATATTTGATCAAAGGGTTTTCCCCACATTGGGGTTTTTTCCTGGCATCTGCCAAATCTGGTGTCCTCTTGTCTTGTCTTGTCTTCTACATATGCTTTTATGTTCTATCTGCATTTACTGTCAATGTGATTAATTTAATGTGATTGCTACTGAAAATAATTGGAAATTGTCATTGGGATGTTAAAGGAACATTGAAGTAAATTGTGCTAAGCATAGAACATACCATTGTTATCTAAAATTAACAAGGTATCAAAGCTCAGGTGAAGACAAAGCCCAAGCAAGAGTAAGGAAAAGCAATCATTAAGGGCACTTGTTGGACAAGAACTTGGAACTAGTCTCATTGACGACTACATCTTACTTCAAATCCAACGACAAGCTTAAAAACAAATCCGACTATCATGCATGGAAGATGTCTCTGGATTTGACTTTGGAAGAAAATGATGTTTGGACTATGTCAAAGGAAGAGTGGTGGAGCCTCCTTCAAGTGCACCGGTTGCTGCAAAAACAAAGTACAAGAAATGTGAGGTTAAAGTTAAGAAAATGTTTTTTTATTCTATTCACAAGCCTTTGGTTACCTATATTTTTTGTTTCAAAACATATAAGGAGATGTATGATAATTTGGTAGGGATGTTCAAAGTAAATAATGCAAATCAAGTTCTCTTTCTCAAGAACAAGTTGAAAGACATCAAGATGGATAGAAGATAATCCATTCAATCCTAATTCATGAGGATTACCGAAATCAAGAATGATCTCCTATCTATTGGAGAAGTTTTTTGTGACAGGGAGCTCACTCTTATTACACTTGGAGGCCTTACAAGAGAATGGGATGTGTTTAATACTACCATCATCAACAATGAAGGGATTCGGGATTTGATGAATTATTGGCTAGATGCACTCAAGAATAAATTAGCATGATGGAATGAGACAAGCCCTCAAAATGGAAATAATCCTACCACCCTCTCCGCTCATGCAAAGAGGAAGAAAAATGTTGTTCTAAGAAGACAAGGTCAAGGGTTCAAGTTGAGATTCAAAGAAGGAAGAAAAGGAAGATGCTTCAATTGCAACAGGTTCTCACAAGAAGGATACTCCAAGAGATGACGACAACAATAACAACAACTACAAAGGCAATGGCAATCAAAGGAACAATAGGTTATGCTCCCATTGCTCGATATCGAAATGGTCACCTCGCAAGAAGTCGAGAAACTCCAGGTATGAAGAATCTCATGTTGTAGAAAAGAAAAAATAATTTTATCTTATTTCTACCCTCACCACTGCCTCTCCTCCGATACATTGGATCATTGCTTGATTGATAGTGGTGCCTCAAGGCACTTCACTGGGTACAAGGAGTCCCTCTCAAACTTAATTAAAAAGAAGGAAAACATGGATATTATACTTGGGGATAATGCCACTTATCTTGTGAAAGGAATTGGGATTGTTATTCTTCACTTAAATCAAGGTCAAACCCTTCACTTACAAGAAGTGTTGTATGTACCTGATCTGAAAAAGAACCTGGTCTCTATTTCTACGATGTAAGATACAGGTTTCAAGGTGACATTCATTGATGGGAAGGTTCGTGTTTGGAAAAGGAACCCGAAAGATGCATTTACACATGGATTTAGGGTTGAAGTTCTCTATCAAGTTAGAGGGAGTATGTTGGGAGAAATGACTTGCGATACTTCTCTTCAATCTGAATTATGGCACTAAAGATTCACTCACCTTTATTACAAAGCCTTACTTGATGTAAGGAAGATGGTCACAAGTATGCTCAAATTGAACTTAGATCATGAAGGAGTGTGTTAGGGTTATGCAATTGGAAGACATCCAAGTGGACCATTCCCTTCAAGTGAAAGTCAAACTACCAATATTCTTCAATCGATCCATTATGATCTATCAAGTATGTTTCTTGTAACATCTTTGGCAAGATATTTGTACTATGCATTTTTTTTGGATGACTTCTCTAGCAAAAAATGGATGTACTTCTTAAAGAAGAAGGGTGAAGTGTTCAAATGGTTCTACTATTTCAAATCCTTGGTCGAGAATGAAATAGGGAAGAAGATCAAAATATTGAGGATCGATAATGGAACCGAATATGAGTCAAATGAATTCAATAACTATTGTAGAGAAGCTGGAATTAAGAGGGAGACCACTACTACATATACTCCTAAGCAAAATGGTGTTGTCGAAAGGAAGAATCAAACTATCATAGAAGCCACTCGTGCCATTCTTCATGACCAAGGCCTACCGAAGTTCTTATGGGAAGAATCTTCCAACATCATTGTGTATGTTCAAAATAGATGTCTGCATCAAGCATTGGACTTCAAGACACCTGAAGTAGTTTTCACCGGTAAGAAACCTGATGTTTCTCATTTTAAAATTTTTAGTTGTCCTGTATATTTTCATGTGTCGAAAGAGAAAATAAACAAGCTACATGCATCTAAGAAGAAAGGAATGTTTGTGGGTTACCGTGAAACTTTGAAGGCATATAGAATTTATGTGTCTAGTCAAAGAGAAGTGGAAATAAGTCATTTTGTCATTTTTTATGAGGATTCTACACTTGGGAAAGTTTGAGATCTTCCTATCCCTAGGAAGGACAATGATGATGATGCAGGAAAGCGAGATGAATCTTTGACGGGTGAGCTAATGCTCGATGTTGAAGGTCTGATGGATCCCATTGATCCACCTCCTAGTGAGCCCTATACTTAATACCTTTGTGGCTTAAAGATACTCTTGAATATGCTAAGAAACATATTGCACCAAGGCAGACTTTTCGTGAAAGCAAGAAGTTGAATAGATACCAAGGGTACTTAGCTACTATGAGTACCATAATTCAATCTTAGCCATGTACATTCAAAGAAGTTGTGAAGCACCAAGTTTGGATGGATGCGATGAACAAGGAATATGAGTCGATCATGAAGAATGATGTCTAGGATGCAGTTCCTAGACCCAAGGGAAAGTTAGTGGTCACTTCAAAATGGCTTTACAAAATCAAACATGGAGCTGATGTGATTGCTGAAAAGTTTGAAGCCATATTTGTCGCTTGGGGCTTATGTCAAAAGGAAGCAGTAGACTATGATGACATATTTGCATAAATTTCCCGATATACCACTATCCATTCGATTATAGCTCTTGCTACTTCTTAAGGGTGGAGCCTGCATCAAATGAATGTCAAAAATGCTTTCTTGCATGGCTTGCTTAAGGAGGAAGTTTATGTAGAAAAACCTGAGGGGTTCAATGTTCAAGATCGTAAGATACATGTATGCAAGTTGAAGAAATCCCTCTATGGGTTGAAGCAAGCCCCTAGGGCTTGGTATGAGAGGATAGATAGCTACCTTATGAAGTTAGGATTTATAAGGAGAGATACTGACCCGAACCTATACTTCAAGGTTGAAAAGGACAAACCTCTCATTCTAGTCCTTTATGTGGATGATCTCTTTCTGAGAGATGATGACCCTCTCATTCATCAATGCAACAAGGAGTTGGCTTTCAAATTCGAGATGAAGCACCTAGGACTAATTTACTACTTCCTAGGACTGGAAGTCTGGCAAAAGCTAGGTGAAATTTTCCTTTCTCAAGAAAAATACATTGTGAAGTTGCTTAAGAGATGTGGGATGGTGGATTGCAAGTCCATATCTACTCCGATGGAACTCAACTTCAAGAAGCTATGTGGAAGTGTCACTGGGCCCAGATTAGCAAACCCTTTCGAGTCTCGTCAACTTGTGGGGGCCCTGATGTTCTTGGTAAACTCTCATACTCACATATGCTTCGTTTTGAACACATTTAGTCAATTTATGGTCGAGCCCCATCATATTCATTATATTTCTGCTAAGAAAATCCTTAGATACCTCCGGGGCTCAATCCCTTATGGACTGAGATACGCTGTCGGGAATTTGAGGCTACATGGACACACAGATGTTGACTAGGCTGGCAGTGTGGTGGATCATAATAACACATTTGGGTGTTTCTTCTCTTTAAGGTCTGTTTCAATATCTTGGATGAGCAAGAAGAAAAAATCAGTTGCTCTATGCACCGCCGAGGCTAAATACTTTGTTGTGAGTATGGCCTATTGTGAAGTTGTTTGGTTGAGGAGTCTATTCAATGAGTTATTTGAGCACGTTCTAGACACCACCAGGATATTCTGCGACAATCAGACTGGGATTTACCTTTTATAGAATCTTGTGTTCCACGACCACTCCAAGCACATTGATATCAGGTACAACTTTATCCAGGATATGTTACAACGAGAGAAATAAGGCTCCAACACATCAGGACAAATGAGCAAGTCACGTAAATTCTCACGAAGCCTTTGGGAAAGCTCAAATTATTAACTTTCTGAGAGAGACTTGGAGTCGTGGAAAGACCCTTGTATGAGGGTCTCGCATGAGTTGGACATTGAGCTCTGGGAGCTCCTAGGGGCTTCGGGTACTTCTTAGAGCTATGAGAAACCATAGGGTGAGTGGTTCATCTTCCCCTATTGATGCTCTATGTACATGGTGAGTGGTTCACCTTCCCCTGTGATACCCCATGATGGTTGACATGTGTGTAGGGTGAGTGGTTCACCTTCCCCTACGATTGCAGACACATGTATGTAGGATGAGTGGTTCACCTTCCCCTATGATTGACATATGCATTGGATGAGTGGTTCACCTTCTCCTATGTCATATGAGCAGGATGAGTGGTTCACCTTATCCTGTGTCATATGAGAAGGATGAGTGTTTCACCTTCTCCTGCTGATACCCCAACACGCAACCTACCCATGCAGTCCGAGACTCATGGGAAGTACCTCTCATCTAGCCAATGAGTTGGGAAAAGTGGTTAGGCACCATAGCACTACCAATGGATGCATTGTGTATTATCATACTCCCTATGACTAGGATGCATGGTATTCAACAACTTGATCTGGGATAAAGGATTGAATTTTGTTAGTGGAGAGTGGTAACGTCTTATAACTCACTCTCAATCACTTCTTCTTCCTTATTACTTCATGGTTCAACAAAGCAAAGCAGAGCATAATAATGATGATAGAGATGGTGCATGATGGGAGGATGGAATGATGATGATAGATGGATTAGCAGGTGGAATTCTCCCTAGTTGAGAGGGAGTGTTAAAATTGGCAACTAGGGCCAAATTCCACCTTGGGACAACTCATATGATCGAGATGATTATTGCATTGGATTCCTCTTTTCAAGAGGTCCAAGTTTGATAAAAAGATCATCTCATTCAAACAAGCTGAAGTGAAATTTTGAATTTATTCTCTCACATGCACAAATTGTTAAGGTCCTCAGCCTAATGTAGGCTCAAGAAGCCCAATAGATGAGTCCTTTCACCATCATCGAATTGTATAAACAAGAGTGACCAATCACCTCATTTGGACATCACTCACTCATCTATTATTCTCTCTCCTAATCAGATTGGTTCTTACAAATTGATGATCATCTCTCTCTCACACACACACATGTGGATGAAGGACAAATTTATGGGCAGTTTGCAAGCCAAAAATTTTAGATTTTTAGGACAGAGTTGACCAATGTTGACTGAAGGGATATTGACCAAATTTGACTACATTTTTTAGGGCAAAAGTTCGATCTCCTTAGGCCACATTTATGGGTACAAAAACTAATATTTTCTGAGCATATTGACTAGCGTTGACTTTTGTTTTGAGCATAGAAAATCATAACAGATTTTCTCTCTCCTTTGACTAAGTTTGACTGAACTGTTTTGGGCAGCATTTGACCTCCTCTTCAGGTTGAGTTTGACCAAGGAGGATCGAGCTATATTGGTAAAGTTTTTCTATTGTTTTGACTAGAATTGAATTTTTGGTTAGGTGATAAAAGTCCGGGTGTGACAAAGGACCCTTCCAAGACCTTTTACTTTCGTGATGTGCCAAATTGCATTTTTAGAAAAACATAAATGAATACATCTGCATGCTTTAAATACGAGGAAAATGACATTCATCAACATATGAAAACATAAGCCATTGATAACGTTCGTCCAGGAGGGACTACGTCTCCGAGCCCCGATGTCAAGATGGTGTAGGTCGCTGCATTAAGTGTTGTCAATAGTGATGGTGCACATAAGAGGTGATGTCGCTATCATACAAGGAAATGCCCTCACGCAAGAGTGGCTCCAAGAGATGTTCTGCTATAGGAACTCCCAGTAAAAAGGACTCCTATCAGTATGACACAAACTCATGCATGATGATAATGACATCCCGCCAACATGGCATAAAAGGGATCTCAATGCAAAGATGCATGGCGACACACGAGTACCCCATCAACATACAACAAATGGATCTCAAACAAACATGACGAATCATGACAACAAGTACATCCACAAATGATTCCGCATCACATCAAGCAGGAGTCATGAAAACAAGTATGAAAACAAGATCTCACATCAAACATTAAATAGGGAACGGTGCAGCACAATGCATAGCAAAAATAAGTACATGAACACATTGCATATACCTCACATCCAGGGGCCATCTCAAGAAGAGGATGTCAAGTTGTTGAAGTTGTTCGTACCATCGATCTCACGGCATCAAATCTCATGGAATGACTACTCGCATGTTGAATGTTGACACCTACACTCCACTTAGAAAAGTTGCCAAAAAATAGAATGAGAAAATGGAAAATCTGAATGCACCATCAGATTTGTGGCATCGAATAGTGCAAAATCGACTGTCAAATTTCTGAATTATGAGAAACTGGAAATCTGGGGCTTAAGGAATCTTTTAGATTTCCCCTAGATTCCTCAAAGATTCCCTCCTCTGGGTTCTCTGCAAATCTACTGTTTAGATTAGGAAACTGACTATGTCATCAGGTTCGTGTCGCTGAGAGGTATAAGATTGACATAAGTTTGTCCAATTTGGACACTACAAAAATTTCACCCTCCTAGAAATTTCACTCAGTCATGGTTCCACCTGCAATAAATTAATTAAAAAATAATGCCATCTCAATTTTCGTGCTCGCTCCTGGTTCCTCCATGCTGCCTAGGTGCACTGACGAACTGAGGTTAAATAAAAATAATGCTGACGGACTTCACAAGAACTCAGTTGGTGGAGTTGGTTTAAGATCCAAGTATTATGGAGGAGGTCAGGCGGTCAAACCCCGCCTCCTCCTTTTTTGACATAAAAACACATTAGTTTTTGGACGAGAGGTTGAGCTGGGCCCGCATTGGGTGACCCACCCACCTCACTTGTCCCTTCCCATGGTGGCCCATACCATTAACGGTGGTGGTTGGATGTTGGGTCTGCGCCTCAAGGGTCGACCCACATTTATGGTGCATGCACAGTAATGGCCCGCCCGACCATGGTGGTTGAAAAGTATGGGGGGAGGGGCCAGGGGTAGTTGGCCCGCCCCTCCGTTAATATATATTTTTGATAAGGTTTAGGGGCGGGGCATTTTTTTTAATATTTTTTGTTATTAACAACAACATGGACACTTTTAAAAATCTCAATTTTAGGCCGAAGGAGTTATTTTAAATAGGAGACAATTTTGACCGGAATCTGGTCGGAGTTGGCTGGATTTCGTCCGCCAGAAAAAGTCAAAATTATGTCTTCATTAATCCTTCCCAGTCAACAAAAGTCAACCCAACTTTGACTGCCTCTATCTTCCTCATCCAGACTCGGATTGGAGTGCCTTTCTCACCGTTGGAATCAGGGCGACGAGCACTTTGATCTGATTTCAAGTTAATCGTCTTTCCTCCACTTTGAATTTTGAGCCTTTTCCATGCCACTAGTGTTTGGAGATCCACCTGGATCATTAGGGATGAAGTTTGACTGTAGTTGACTGCAGAACTTGATAGAGTTGTTTTGACTGTGTATTGGGCAAGTGAAGTTGATTTTTGTACTCTCTCTTTGTTGAACTATTGAATGTGATTAAGTTAATGTGATTGCTACTGAAAATAATTGGAGATTGTCATTGGGTTGCTCAAGGAACATTGAAGTAAATTGTGTTGAGCATAGAACATACCGTTGTTATCTAAAATTAACAGTTCTCTATCGGACTCATGGGATAGCGTGGTTTTTTCCATAGGTAGCAACACAACTACCTTAAAATTTAGTGAAATATTCTCTTCCTTCTTGTCAAAGGAGATGAGATGAAAAAACATGGAGAACCACTATAATAGGACACCCCTGAGATAGAAATAGAAATATGTCCTCAAGTGGGAGATCTAAATCTAGAGGGAGATCCAAATCTTTAGGAAAAAATTTAAAGGTATGCTTGAAATGTGGAATAGAATGGCACTACAAAAAAGACTGTAGATCTTAAACTCTTAAGAAAGGAAAGGAAACAACGCTCCTTCTGTAGGGGTGAAAACCACCTCAGATGAAGGTGGGGATGTTATCTTGGCTTCTTATTCAAGTACGCATGTAGATCATGAGGCATGGTTTATTGAATCAAATGTATCCCTTCATATGACTCCCCATAGGGAGTGGGTTTATGAATATGAGAAATATCATGGTGGTGATGTCTTCCTAGGTGATGATAAGAAGACCAAAATCATAGGACAAGGAAAAGTCAAATTGATGGTGGTAGGTGGAAGGATTAAAACACTTACTAATGTTCTACGCATTCCAATATTCACCAGAAATCTAATTTCTCTAAGCAAGATGGATGATGTAGGTGTAAAGACAATATTCGAGAAAAATACATGTAAGATGGTTTGAGGAAAATTGGTGTTGATGCGAGGAGTTTAGATCGGAAATCTGTACAAGATTTTGGGTAGTACTATTATTGATGGGTGAAAAATTTTGTCATTCCTAAAAGTGAAGCAGAAAATCTCATAGTAATTGGTGAAATATTATGATGCGGCATGAAATACTAGGACATTGGAGAAATGAGCCTTCAAATACTGTATGGTAATTGTATGGTAAAAGGTGTCTCTAATTTCTCTCTAGAATTTGATTTATGTGAACATTATGTATATGGGACGTAGAATCAGGGGATATTTTCCTCTGGTACTAAGAGCGCAAAAGGAATATTAGAATTTGTGCACACTGATGTGTTTGGACTTGTGTAAATTCCATCACTGGGTAGATTTGTTTACTATGTCTCGTTTATAGATGACTTCTTGAGGAATACATGGATATATCTCCTCAAGAAGAAATCTAAAGTCTTTTAGAGGTTTAAAGAATTTAAGGCTCTAGTGGAAAATTAGACAAAGAATAAGATCAAGGTGTTGAGGACAAATAATGGTGGGGAGTTCTACAAGAAGTGTGGTACAAAAGACTACTCCATACACACCTCAAAAAAAAGGTGTTGCAGAAAGAATGAATAAGACATTGATGGAAAATGTAAGGAGCATGCTTAGTGGTGATGGATTAGGGTAGTAATTATAGGCAAAGGCAATAGATATTGCATGTTACCTGTTTAATAGATCACCTTCATTAGCTTTGGGGGAAAACGCTCCACATGAGGTATGGATTGGTAGGAAATCCTCTCTCACACATTTCAGGGTATTTGGCTGCGATGCATATGTACATGTTCCAAAGGATAAAAGAACTAAGTTGGATATTAAATCTGAAAGGTGCATCTTTATTGGGTATAAATATGGTTTAAAAGGTCACAAACTTTGGAACTTAAAAATAAATACAGTTGTGTACAGTCGAGATGTTGAATTTAGAGAAGTGAAGGATGTCATGAAACAATAAGTCCTACCAAGGGAAAAGGAATCAAAGAAGATAGAGTTTGATCTAAAAGATGAAGATGCAAACTCCATAAAGCAATAGGAATCAGAAGAAGAAGAACTACACACTTCAGTTTTAAGGAGATCAATTCGAGAAAGAAGGCAGCTAGAGAGGTATACTCCATGCAATTTCCATTCAAATTTTGTTTTATCTATTACTAATAATGATCTCATAATTGTCAAGGAGACATTGGATTCAGAGGATGGAAAACTTTGGAAAAAGGCCATGGTTGAAGAAATTTCAACCTTGGAAAAAAACAGGTTTGGGATCTGGTAGAGTTGTTTGCTGGAAGAAAACCCATTGGCAACAAATGGGTGTTTAAGAAGAAGATGAATGCAAAATGAAAAATGGATAAATATAATGCTCAATTAGTAGTAAAAGTTTATTCCCGGGTGTCGGGAATTGATTTTGGTGATATTTTTTCTCCTCTTGCCAATTGCGCTTCTATTAGATTACTTTTATCTATTGTCGTTACTTTTGATTTTGAGATAGAATAGATGGACGTGAAGACAACATTTATATAAGGGGATCTAGCAGAAGAAATCTACATGAAATAGCCAAAAGGCTTTGTAATGAAGGGTAAGAAATAACTGGTGTGCAAGTTAAAGAAGTCTTAGTATGGGGGGAAGCAATCATCAAGAATGTGGTATCAAAAAATTGATACATATATACAAGGACTTAGCTTCACAAGGAGCAAATTGGATCACTGTGTGTATTATGAATTAGTTGGTGATCATGTTATTTATTTGGTCTTCTATATGGATGATATGTTGCTCATTGGAAATGACAGAGATATTATCCAATATGCGAAGATCCAACTATCCTATAAATTCGACATGAAAGATCTTGGTGTGGAAAACTTAATTTCGAGCATGGAAATTAAATGAAATCGAGCAACGAGGAAGCTCTGGTTAAACTAAAGGAAGTATGTTGAGACAATATTGCAAAGGTTTAATATGTAGAACGGTAAACGAGTGAAGGTTCCTATCCCGTAGGTGTAAACTTATCTGCAAAGCAATATACCAAGGCACAAGAAGAAGATTGTGACATGTCTTGTGTTACATATGCTAGTTTAGTTAGTAGTTTGTTATATGCAATGGTATGTATGAGACTAGACATCACATGCAATGGGAGTATTGAGCAGGTTTATGTCAAAATCAGGGAAGAATAATTTGACAATAGTAAAGTGGGTTTTCAAGTTCGATGTGGCACTAGGGACTATGGTTTGTGATACCAAGGAAGACTAGGATTTGAAACAGTGTTGGACATATGTGGCTTTGTGGATGTGGACTAGGCCAGAGATCTGGATTAGAGAAAATCTACACGTGAGTATGTGTTGAACCGATTTGGAGGAGTAGTTAGTTGGATGATCAAGAGACAATCTGTAGCGGCAATTTCAACTACAAAGGTTGAATACATGCTAGCAACTCATGCAAGCAAGGAAGCAGTTTGGTTGCAAAGATTGTGTTCAGGTATGGGGTTGATACAACAAGCTAGAAGGATAGATCGTGACAACCAAAGTGAAATTTTCTTGGAAAAAGCCTTGCTTATCATTCGAAGACAAAGCATATTAATGTCTTGTATCACTTTGTGAGGGATATGGCCTTAGTTTTTGTAGCTTCAGATGGTGTTCTAGTCTCTACAATTTTTAGAGAGGTTGAGAATCACTAGGACTCCATAACCTAAAAAAGGTTCTAGGAATATCCACCTAGAAATGCCTTAAGTAAGTTAATTAATCAATAATTAAAAACTTCGTAAGCATAACTTAGGGAAATGATTAATTAATAGGAATTAATTGAGGGAGGTGAAATTTCTCTAGAACCTCCCATGGATCAACTAGCAAATAATTTAAACCATTGATTAAGTTTTAATCTTGGTCATTAGATTCCCAAAACAAGATTATAAGAATAATTTGATGGGTATTTTAACACTATGTAATTTCCCTAGGTTGAAGAAGGAATTGCACAGTTGACCACAAACCACTTCTAGGTCAAAATCTAGCCCTTCTGACTTGGATAGGGATCTCTCACTTAGGCTTTACAACAAATATGATATTAGGCTAGGTATAAGCTCAACAAAGTTTAATTTTTAGAGGTATGTTGATGAGAAAAGGGGCAGATCCATTGGGCATGGAGTCATGTCAAAACAAATTTTGTCTAGTGATATGATGGAAAAATAGAGGGTTTCTCCACAGGGGCAAGGTAGGAAACTTTGGTGGTGCATTTAGATCAAATTGTTGTAGGAGGTGAATGTAAAAAAGGGTGAAAGACAAACACATTAGAACATCAAGTCATGTATGAATTCTAAAGTGCTTCTTTAAAGCTGCAAACATTGATAAATTGGCAAACTAAAACAAAGCAACATTAAATATGAATTCTGAGTTAATGATTTGGTTTTCCAAGCAAGGAGATGCACTTTGAAGACATGTAAACACATATATTAACTTCCAATACCAAAGAAGCACAAAACCACCAAAATTTTGACTCAGGAATCCCTGCAAATTTCTCCTCTATATTTCATTCATTCGTTGCCAAGAAGTCTTCAAAAATATAGTGCGCAAAGTCTTCTCCTCTAATCTCAAGCAACATAACCATTTACAATGTTTTTTATATCTTTATACATCATTAAAGATTTTATCTCCTACCCTAGGTGGTAGAATTCATTGACCAAAACCAACTTTAACTAGATACATTCAAATACTAATTCATATATTGGACAATAGGATTAGTTTCACTTGCTACTAGTCATTGCCTAATACACCATTGACTTAGAATATTTGCAATTTAGCTTTAATTACATCTCCTAAAATAGAATTCCACCTATCCATATGATCTAACTACTTCTAGGAGCCAGAATTCGAAATTTGAAACCAAAATAGAGTTGATTGTTGAGACTCGCAGCGCATTGAAGTGGCTTCCATGCTTTGTATAGTTGCAGCCCCTGTCTACCAAAAAGAAGAAAATGGGTATGATTTAAATAACCCTGCGATGGTGTTCGTCCTCCTAAACCTGATTCAAAACACCTGCAGACATCACTTTAACCTATACTCCATTTTCGCAGCGCACTGGTCTATTTTCACAGCGCCTTCAAAACTTAAACACACGGTGACTTTTTCTTAATGTGAAATGTTGGAAACATCAAAATGAGTGTTGGAACCTTCATAAAACTCCCTCATGACAACAAACTTACAACTTCACTATCCCACAATTGTCAAAATTTATATATGAAAAGAACATTAAGCCCCTTGTTGTGTTCTTTGCAATTTTCATGAAAAAATCACTTCTTCTTTTTTTTATCTTCTGAGCCAAAAAAAAATGTCTTAGAGTTATGCTGAGGTTTCCTGCTAGAGATTTCACCTTTGTACTAGCTTCTACAATTAATTCCAACTTACCTCTCTTCCTTTTCCTTCCAGCTTCTTTGAATTTAGTGAGCTTGCTCTTCACCAACCTGAGTCTTCTTTTGAGGACCAAGCTTTGTACATATGCATTTTTTACTTACCCAGCAGAGGAAACTTCCACTTCAGTTTATACTTAGCTTTGTCAAGTACTGGTATAATAACCTCTACCTCTATAAAAAAGGCCAACTTGTCCCTATGGTCTTTCTCTGCAAGTTGATATACTTGATATTGTACCCCTTCAAGTTGTTCCAGTAGCTTCTCAAATTCCTTTTGTTCATCGAAAACCACAAGCTGAACAATCTCCTTTTCCTGCATGAGTACCTTAGCAACAAACCTAGTCTTAGGTCTATTAGAATTCTCAACTGGCTCCTTTAGCTCTTCAACATGAATGACAATTTTACCTTTGCCTTTGTCAACATGTGCCAATGTTTCCTTTGGTGGCTCTTCTCTTCTAGTTTGTATAGTGTCTTGAGACACTTTATGCTTGAGCTCCCTATTCTTCTATTGCAAGTAAGCTATTGTCACATGGGTCTTGTCCAACTGATCTTGTAACTCCCCAATTTTCTGGTCCATTACATCAATTTCCACTTCTCTTTGTGTGCTCTCTGACTCTATGATTTGAATTGGTGATGATGGAGGAACCACATGTAATCTCTTCGTTGCGGCTCTAGTTCTTGGCACCCTTACCATCTTTTCTACCTCTGCCACCTTTTCTACCTCAGCGAAAAATTGTAGCTTCTTAACACTTTTCTTACCAACCAATTTGCTTTTAGTCAAAGGCTTCTTGACTAAGCTTGTTGTTGCAGATGAAGCTTCTTTAATCACAACTAAAGGAGTGCATTTCTTAGTATTTTGGATTTTTGAAGATTGGGTTGCCTATCCCGAAGAAACCAAGAACTCCTGCCATGGATGCTCTTTCTTCTCAAGCTCCTTCATTACCAGAAACTTAGCTAATGAAAAGTGGAACAAACTGGCATCAACTTGACTTCCTTTAGTTTGAACCCAGTCATCCATTTTACATAAAATCATAAACAAATAATAGGGAATATTCAAAGGTTTATTGCCAGTAAAATGCATTAAGATCCTAATGTCATAGTGATACGCCCTTCTGAATCTTCCCTCACGTGTGAAACGCATTCGGATGACCTCCAACAATTTTCTATGATGATCTGATAAATAGCTCCTTGGAACAGATGAACCATACCCTTTCTTATGTTTTGGATTGAGGAAGTCTTTGAAAGCAACCAAATCAAAATCCATTCCTTTAAACTATTTCTCTCCACATAAAGGTATCTTAGTGGCCTCAGTTATTGATTGAGTTGAGACTGAAAAAGTCATACTTCCCACCTTTGCTTGTACACCATCAAAACCCCTAGCAAATTCCTTTGTCAATTGCAAAATATATCCATGAATTCTCTCACAGAATCTCATGTGCCCTACTCCTTCAAAAGCCATCCTAATGGCTAGATGTGCATTAATGTTTGTGATGTACTATGGTTAAAAACATACAATTTCACTCTCTTTGTTTGTTTGTTTGTTTTTTTTTTTTTTTTTTTGGTGTTGTCATGGTTCCACTTTTGCAGCAATGGATATTTTGAGTTTATGTACAACTTGCTTGGGCAATAATGCAGGTGTTATGGTTTTTAAATCTTGTGACAATATCTTAAAAAACAACCTAGCAAATCCTACAGGACTCAGAATTTTGTAACTGTTGGCCAAAGATTAAACTAGGAATAGTCAGTGCACACACCAGAAACATAATGCTAAGGAAAATTTGACCACTAAACACCCTTGAATATGAATTTTATGGGAGAAAACTTAATTACAATCTTTGGACCAAGGCAACAATTTTCATGGAGAGGCTCTCGCGGTGAAAAGGAAAATTGGCAACGAGATAAGAAAGAAAATTCTCATTGTGTGGATTCGCAACAAGTTGGGATGAAAGCACAACGCATAAGAGGAAAAATGCAACGAATCTTAGAAAAAGGCAATGATGGAAAATTTATCCTATTTGCAAGCTCTAAACAGTGTGCGCTAGCTTCAAAATGCAATTTTAGAGTTCTAATATGACTGAAGAACAAAGGGAAATCCAAATTTGCACCTGTAAGAATATTTGGACCATCGAGATGTGAAAAATTGAACATCGTGTCGATTTGTAGCGCCCCTACCTCCCTTTCGCAACGAAAGAACCAGATCTCTTAAGTTTTTTGATGCATATAATGAAAAAATGAGCGCTAAGGGATAATAATGCAGGTTCAAATGACCACCTTGACTATCCTGGAGCGAGAGTGAACATGCTAATTATGTTTTGGAGAGAAACATCATGAATGTGCAACATTTTTTTCTAAAAATGCATTGCATTGGGAATTTAAATGACTCTCCTTTGACCATTATCCTTTGTTGAGCTCACATGTTGTCCTTTTGAAATGACATCCAAACCTATTTAATAAATCCTCCAAAACTTAGTCACAATCATTGCATGATTGCTTTGATGAAGACATTATTACCAAAATTAGTTGTCCTACTAACTCTAACTTAAGATGGGACTAAACCACTTATACTAACTAAAGACTCATGACATGATTGTTTGCACCCTTTTACAAGTGACAAAAGACCTTTCATAATTTCTCTTTGTAAGGAAAAACATAACTCTAGACATTGGCATCTTAATTGAAGTGACAAGCTTTACATGATACCCAATCTAGATGTAGAGCTTTTAACAATAATAATTAATGATTCAAGACTAATATTTACAATTTTGACCTTAGATACATAGCAAGACTAACAAGACTAAGATTCCTAGACATAGGCCACTTATAGGGTAGATGGAGGCACAAACTTGAGATCAATTTCCTTGGCTAGTTCTATTTTTTCAAAGAGCAACAACATTCTGACAGAAGAGATCGAGCCAAAGAAGGGAAGGAGAGACAAAGAGGGGAAAAGATAATGAGTCTAAAGGAAGTTTTCCAATTCTGGAGAGTCAGAAATAGGAGGCTGAAATTTTTCACCAAGAGGCAACATAGAGCCTCAAGTAAGCAGTTTGATTTGACTCAAGGGGAATATGTTTTCAGTTCCAGAGTGATCCGGATTTAAACAGGAACGCAACAAAATACAGAGATAACCATATACACAAATATGCAGCGAAAATAATACTTCATTTCATTAATGGAAAATACTGAAATATGCTTACAACCAGAAATGGAAATAAACCAGCTAGGGCGATGGTAGCTTATCTCTGAGAAGAGATGTGGTGACTACATGCCTGTGAACTGTGTTACAATGAGGCTCGAAGGCCTATTTATTATTGAGAAACAATGAAAAACCCTTCACATCCCAAAACCTAACCCTAGAAGATGAAACGCCAAATTGTGGGCCCCATTTGGGTAAGTTGGTACATCAACTTCCCGGGGTCGTAACTTTAGCATGTGATCTCCGTTTGACGCGTACAATAGCTCATTAGAAAAATCTATTCGAGCACTATCATTGTTGGAACGGCAACACTGTTCCATTGACCCGTGTTGCCCCTGGAATCCCAAAAAACGTCGTTTAGGGCCTCAAAACGGCTCCGGAAGTTCAGGACCCGAAAAATTGCTAAAAATTGTAAGTTGTGCTACAATTAGGAAACTGAAAATGCTGAGAGAAACAACGGTGGGGGTCCAGGTGGACTTGGCAGGTGGCCACCAATATCCACCTGGATCATTCCTCCCCCCTTAGGAAGCAATGGTCCCCATTGCGTTGAGCTCCCACATGAGATGAGGAAACTTCTGCTGAACCTGTTCCCTGGTGAACCACTTGCCCTGCTGAAGGAATTGGCCTGCTTTGACAGCTCGATATAGTTGGATATTCTGGTGGCGAGTGTTCTTGATCTGTGTGTCCATGATCCAATCAGTTGCAGCTTGTTCCATGCAATCTGGATTTAATTCTGTGGGTGTGAGTTGTTCTGCAATGTCGGAAGTGTCTAGCAATGGTGGGAAGTATGGCCGAAGGCGGTCCACATTGAATACTGGATGCAGACCAAGGAATGGGGGAATGTTGAGCTCAAATGCATTGTCTCCCACGGCCTTAGTAATGGTGTAAGGACCATATCTAAGTGGTCTCAATTTCCGATAGGCTCCAGTAAGGCGTTCCTTTTGCAATTGCAACCAGACTTTGTCGCCCACCTGAAACTTGTGTGGCACCCGATGTTGATCATGTCGCTGCTTGTACTTGGCATTTGATTTCTCAAGAATGTCATGGACCTGCTGGCGAATATTTTGGATGCGCTCAATGAAGCTGGTGGCCTTATCTGTTTCGGACTGGACATGAGCTGAATTCATGTGAGTAGCTGCAAGTGGCATGGCCACATCAATGGGCATAGTGGCTGGAATCCCAACCCCACCTGAAAAGGGCTGTGGCCAGTGGAGCTGTGAAGAGCTCGGTTGTAGTTGTTCTGAACATAGGGGAGGCTCTCGTCCCATGTGTGTGGATGCTTTGAGTTATACATGCGCAGAATGTGCACAATCATCCTATTGACAACCTCTGTCTGGCCATCAGTTTGAGGATGGAAGGCTGTGGACTTCGTGAGTTTGGTGTCCAGCATTGAACAGAGACTGGACCAAAATGTGCTGAGAAACCGACTGTCCTGATCTGAGATGATAGACTGTGGGATCCCAAAGTGCACCCACACTCATTCAAAGAAGAGTTTAGCAGTGGCTTCTGCTGTGATATTCTTCTTGCAGACCATCATAATGGCCATCTTCGAGAACCTGTCGACGACCACAAAAACACAGTCATTTCCATGCTTAGTGGAAGGAAGGCCTGACATGTAATCCATGGAGATGGATTCCCAACGTCGACTAGGGGTAGGCAACGGGGTATAGAGGCCGTGCTTCTTAATGGCCGGTTTG
>APFE030770753.1:0-36814 GCA_000404065.3 Pinus taeda | reverse complement strand
CCGGTTCACTACGTAGGTTAGTCGTGGAAAGAATATAACACAACCCAACATGCCTTGGCTCCAAGAACTATGCATAGGCTACTAGTCACTAGCTCCTGTTACACTCTACATAGTTCTAGGAGAGAGTCCCTAGTATTGTTCACTCAGATTGCTCAATATGCAGTCCTGACCAACATGAAGCCAAACTGAACTGCGCATTGCGCAGTTCCAATCCATAACAAGCCACAGTGGATTACACTCTTCACAGTTCCAATCATCAATACCTCTCACCGGTAGTTGGGACTACGCAATGCGCAGATCCAGTTGACAATCCCTCACCTTTGAGAGTCACAACTATGCAATGTTTCCTAGTAGTTCCCCAATTTATTGCATGATCGCTCCTTGAAGTGCTTTGTGTTTTTAAGCTAACATTTCCTTTCTGTGAGTGTGCAGTTTGTCTCTAGGTACATCACTTGTTGAGAAGCTTCTCAGCAGTACATGCAACATGGTTTCCAAGAGTTCTGGATCAAAGGATATTGTAGAGAGAAGTACTGGAGAGGTAGTTGAACAAGTTCCAATGAACTTGCCCATCTATGTAGACACACAGGTGTTTGTATAAAAGGACATGAAGATTACATGGCAAGAAATAAAGGACATATTTTCCTGTATCTTGAAGGAAGATCTGGAAGATTGACAAGTTTGTGTCAACATTGATCCAAAATGGATTTTGGATACACTCCTAAGTCTAAGTGTTCCTCACATAGGAAAATGAAAGTCCAAGGAAGTTCCTGGAAATAGCCCCATGGTAGAGATCTTTTCATTCTGAATATACTGCAAATTGAATGGGCAAAAATGGACTTAGGATGCAGAAGTTATCGCATAAAGAAGATGTCCTTTGTTCTTTGGAAAAAGAGGCAAAATCCCCTAAAATGGGAAAAAAACCCTTATAAAGGGAAATCGCATCAGAGAAGGTCCAAAAGGTGGGCTTAAGCAGAAAGGGGAGACCCCTGATTACTGATCCCTGACATATCGGGTTGGAGGCAGGCTTGTGCATATAACCTAAGGCAAGGACCCCAAGCCGATGCGATATTGCGATCGCCAATATCGGCGGATCAGCGTCGGCAATGCCACGAGGCAAAGGATGGACCCCCAGGACAACACAACTTGTGATTGCGATATATCGCATCGCAACGTCACCTCACAGCGATGTAAAAGGGGTGATAACACTGGACTCGATGGACTTTATAGGCGTGGTTCAACAAGTTTTGAGTTTCAGTAAAAGGGACTTTTCTGTGTATTGGCACATTTTGGCATGAAAACCGAAATACAAAGGAAAGACGCCCGAAGCAATAAAGCGGACCTGAAAGGGAATTATAAATGCAGCACCATGTTATTTCAGTTCCAATAAAGCGAGATTTTGGGCTAGCCTTAGGCGGTAAATGGTATTGGGCCAGCTCCGCCCGATCCCATAAATGAATGACACGTGGCTGGAAGAGGAGAGAGGAAAATCACCTTTTTGGGTAGGTAACCTCCATACTGTTAAGCTACCCAAAACCGCATGTTGACAGTTGGATCGGAGATCATCCAAATCAACGGTGGAGCTTGTGAAAGTGACCCAAGGCAGACCCAATGTGATATTAGGGTGATTTTGATATAATTTGAAGTCCGATAAAAAGGATTTTGTTGGGTTTTTGAATGTTTTCCCATGTATTTGGGATCTCTCCCAATACGTTAATGTGATGCAATATAACACCTAATGGCGGACCCGTTAGGGATTTTAGGGGCGATTGAATGGGATTTCAAGTCCGAAAATCATGCTCAATAGTGTATTTTGTAGACATTCTCTGTGTAATGGGATTTTCTCATTTTTGGGGTTTTTTCCTATGAGAAGGCCCCAAAACCTTTGTAACCACTCCTGATCATCATGCCACGCCGCAAGCAAGCATTTTTACAGGCAATGATGCATTTTGAAGCCATAGAGCTGCAGAGCCAGATGGCCAGTCGAAATGACAAGGAGAAGGGAAGCCACAAAGGCACAGAGAGATGATGATACGCAGAGAAACAGCTGGGGTAGCCAAAAAGCTAAAAAAGTACCTCAAAGGAGGCGAAATCTAGAGAGCACTATTGAGGGAATAAGAGAGCAAAAGCTCAAGCGCAGAGTAGCTGAGGGAGCCTTGGAGTCACTTGGAGGTCAAGTGGAAAACTAGAGAGCAGAAATTTTTTGAGACAGTCGCTTGAAGGTCAAGTGGACTGTTGAGAGCTCAAAGAAGCTAGAGTCGAAGAGCCAGAGCCAGATCCAAAATCGAAGAGCCAGAGCCAAGAGCCATAACCAAGAGCCAGAGCTAAAGCTAAGAGCTAGAGTGAGAGCGCAGAGCCAGAAAGTTGAGAGCTTCAAGAGCCAGGGATAAGATGGTGTCTAAACCCATTGTGTTCTATGTAAACCAATGGAGTTGAGCTAGGAGCTTGTAAAAGGACTTATACCATAATCCTAGAGAGCCTAATCGAGTTGAATAAACCTCACGGAGATGTAGCCCAAGAGTTTTGGGTGAACTCCTAATTAAATTGTGTCTTATGTGTTTGTTTTATGGCTGCATTGTTTACTGTTATATGTATGTTATATCATCATAAACAACAGAATTTCAAAGCACATAAACAGTCAAAAATAAACACAAGCATACACCTATTTTCAAGCACATATTAATTTTGCATTTGGTTAATCATAAAGACTTGGGAATAATTTAAGCTTTGGAAGTGGGAGAGGTTCTTTTAAGTTCACAAGAAGCCTTTAGTGCCCCACTGTTTAGATCAAACATCCACAAGTTAGGCTTGTACAGGGTTGCATGCAGGTACCTCGCCTTCCCATGCGCCGATATCATTCACTAGATTGTCTCACATACCGCTCCCGAGATGATGACACTAAGCAGTACCAGTGGAACACAACTTGCCACCTTCAGGATGTAAAACTACCATTAGATGTATCACTTTCTACAATCGTGAACTACATGGATGCATTATTCTACACTTCCAACGCTAATGTGAACACTAGAGACATCATAAAGCGTTAGGTGAAAGAGTCATCAAAGTTCAGAGTGACACCATGTTTTGGAGAATTTGGTATCTACAGATAAATACTAATTCCCTAGATAAGTAGTTGTATCTAGAACAACAATTTAAACTATTTTAGACTTTTTCTATAAGCAATAGATAAGATGAGAAGATGAGAAGACCTACTTGTAATTCCGCTTTCCTCTCGTCTCCCTTGTATCGATCCTATTGCTCCTTCCCGTACTTAATACTCTTGAGAAGTACCTATAAACACAATAGAAAACAAATAATCGATCAAAACACACGATCTATTGAATATAAGTGAAAGGAATAAGAAACAATTCACACATATAAGGATTATGAAACAATACAAACATATGGGAGAAAGGTTCAAACACTTTATTGAATAGAAGAATGAATTACAACCATTGGTGTCTGATTCAAAGCCATTCCTCCAGCTTGGATCCCATCCACATCACATCAAAAGCATGACAAACTTGTTGCATTACAATACTTGCTTCAAAGCCAAATATCATAGCAACATTATCTCCTTACAATTCAACATAATCCAACGCCTGATCACTTAGATGAGTGGTCAATTTATAGGAAGATGAAGGACATTTTTTCGTAAATGGTGGCATTGAATGGCCTTCCATACTTCGAATTAGTTCCATGGAGGAAGGGATGATAGGATAAGATGCACCCTAACTCATTCCTCATCCATTTTCAAGCTCATAGGAGTTGATAAGTGAGGGAACCTTCTAGATGACTCCAAAAGATAAGAATATTCCCCAAACCCTATGTGAATTTCGCTCAATCTCCCCCAGCGTAGGTGAAAGGAAGCCTACGTGCTCTGAAAAGCACCCTGGTCCCTCTAGAGGCTATTTTTGGATGTCTTCAACTCATGAAACTGTCTGGGAAGGAGGAATTCAAAGGGGTGACTTGTTTAGGGCATGAAGCAATTGAAATTAGGGTTTGATGAGGCCTAAAATACTGATCTAGATGATGGGATTGATGTGCCCAAATGGATCTGTAACAGTTGCCCCATAAAACATGAAGTCAGAAAAATGCCAATGTCAAATGAAATGCTTTACGATGTGATGAGGAGGTATCGAAGTGGAAGGTGATCTGCATCAATTACAATACATATATCATGATATTTGATTTTACATGAATTTTTGAGGGACAACATACCCATGCTCATCTTATAAACTTTCATTACATGTACATCTACAGTCATCTACAGATATAGACCCATGATCAGAATGACTATAAATGTAAATCCATTGTACATATGATTTAGTGCTCCTAAAATCGCAGCCCAGATGGATGAAACTAGATTTGGGGTCTTCTAACTCGTTCAATCATTCACTCAAGTATGAGTCTAACCATGTGAATATATGTCCTGAAGTAGAATATGGGAAGACACCATCTGATTACCAGCTAATGATGTAAGTTGTTAACAGATGCGAGAGAAATCACCAATAATGATAATGATCCTCAAGATACTATAGTACATTTTGCATGGTGTGAATGGATGATTTGATGTCAAACACCATACAAAGTCTTTCAGTTGAAGGCCATTGATGTTAACCTATCGCTGGAAGAGAGAAACCTGTCATTGATGCATGTAAGCGTCAAGGTACTGGAAGGGCGTTTCTAAGTCAACTTCTTGGATAATGAGCTGATGTCGACAAGAAGCAACTTGTCGCAGGAGGGCCTTGATGTATCCCACATAAACGACATGAAATGAGTGTAGTGATTTTAGAGATGGAATTTGACTAACGACACAAGGCTCAAGAATGGTGATTGTGAAAATGAAGGTTTATGGTATTGTAAAGGATGAATTTTGACTGGATGACTTCTCTTGAACATGTCGGTGACACTCAAATGAATTGGTAGCATTGACCCAAAATAAAGTGATGGATGGTATGATAGACCAATGGTGTGACAGCCATCAAGCTAATAACCCAACCCAGATAGTCACAGTGATGGAGTGAAAGTGTCATGTTCAAGAGAAACCTACTACCATAAAGTGGTTTTCCCCTTTTTCCCATTTTCCCCAGTCATTGCTGACCAGTACCTCTTTATCCTTATCAAGCTTGAGGAGTATAACATATGCTTGTTGTATAATTTCAGCCTTTGGGTGAATACATTACTATTTGATGTTTTAACGAGTCTAGGGAAGGTGAAACTCGGTCTTGTCTAGATGGACAAGTTTGTCGCTATTTGATGTTTTAACGAGTTTAACAACAAATATAAATCGATCGTTTTCATGTTTAGAGAGTTTGAAAAGGGACAAAAAGAAAACTCCACAAGTTCTTTTTCGTAAATTAATCTCTCGAGCCCAAAAAAGTGTAAAATAATAAAAGAAAGATGTTGTTTCCAATCCATTCATGAGCTGGAAAGGGCAAGCGCTCGACAATCTTTTCATGTTTAGAGAGTTTGAAAAGAGCTTAAAGAGGACTCCACTTTAAGGAACGAGTGGTGTCTAGAGTAGCAACTAGTTCCGGTGATCTTGGAACTTCTCAAAACATGTTGATTTATGTGAAGAGGTTGGCTAATAAGACCGCTCATTGCAATTGTTCCTCAAAAAAGGTAAAAAAACCAAGTGAAATCGTATGATCGGCCAAGAAGATAGTGACAATGGAAGGAGAAAAACCAAGGCGCATCTGATGGAAGAGGCTAATGGAATTGAAATCACGAGGGTTAAAATGGAAATAGGTTCATTTTTACACAAGCTTGAACCATATGGAACTATGCTTGGATTTTGTTTCATGTTTACACAAGCTTGAAATGAACAACTATGCTTGGATTCAGTTTCTATTTTACACAAGCTTGAAATGAAAAACTATGCTTGGATTTAGTTTCATTTTTACACAAGCTTGAAACGAAGAACTATGCTTGAGATTGGTTTACATGCCCCCAGCATGATGAAAGGGAGAGTCTCCTGTAACCAAATGGAAGTCGTTGCGGTGAAGCAGGACGGTATCCATCACCTTCCTGGCTTCATCTAGATAGGGACAAAGGTGAATGGGGAACTTAACTTTACCACTAGGTGCATGCCCCCCAAGCTTCATTACATTCACCTAAGTAGACTACTCGCGGCTATCAGGTGGATGGAATGAAGGTTCATTTACGAGATCGAGTGAAAGACTCAACTAGGATTTTACGAGATCTAATCAAAGACTCGACTTGGAACTTGGGACCTTGTTTCATTTTTTAATTAGCTTGACACAAGACAGGAAGCTCTGCTCAGATTCCTTGTTTCATTTTTTACAAGCTTGACACAAGACAAGGAACTCTACTCATACTCTTTTGTTTCATTTTTTAACGAGGTTGACACAAGACCAAGAACTATCCTCATATCCTTGGTTTCATTTTTTAACGAGGTTGGCACAAGACAAGGAACTACCCTTATATCCTTGGTTTCATTTTTTAACGAGCTTAACATAGGACAAAGAACTATCCTCATGAAACTATTTCATTTTTTAATGAGGTTGACATAGTAAAAGAACCATCCTCATAGACCTATTTCATTTTTTTAATGGGGTTGACACAGTAAAAGAACTATCCTCATATTCCTTGTTTCATTTTATAACGAGCTTGACACAAGGAACTATGCTCATATCCTTGTTTTCTATTGTGTTTACAGGTACTTTTTAAGCGTATTAAGTACAGGAAGGAGCGACAGGATCGATACAAGGGAGACGAGAGGAAAGTGGAACTACAAGTAGGTCTTATCATCTTCTCATCTTATCTATTGCTTATAGGAAAGGTATAAAACACTTTAAACTATTGTTCTAGATACAACTACTTATCTAGGGAATTAGTATTTATCTATAGATACCAAATTCTCCAAAACAAATTGGCGACTCCGCTGGGGACTTTGCTCGAGGGGACCTTGTTTCATTTTTTAATGAGCTTGACACAAGACAAGGAACTATGCTCATAACCAACTCTACAAGATGAAATCACTCAGGAAGGCTTACCAACTCTTGGTCATCATTTCATGTCACTTGTATGGTCAAGAGAGAAGGAGGACATTTCCCTAGATTTGGGTGGTTATGTTGGATCAATTGGAAAATGAAGGAAGGTCATTCAACTAGTCTGACATGTTGGCTCTTTAGTTTAAAGTGAATGTGTCTGATTGTCAAAATCCACTTAAGGATAAGCAAGCAAGATTCTTGATGTCCATGTACCTACTTGATGCAATCTATTCCCAATAGCAGTTCCCTGGCATGGGTTGGACATGTACACCATAAGAGGATGTTGTGAACATCTATTGCAAGTTTCTCTCTAAGTGGAGCTACCTAGGAGGCATGGCGAGGCAGTCTAACCACTTCATCACCCTACTATACAAGATGATTTTCAAACTAGATCCACCTTGCATGTCCCAAGAAGTGATGTAGGCATTACTTAACATTGCAGATTTGTATGCCTCACCCGATCGCACCTTCATCAGGATTTTTGGCACAGAGAAGCCTCTGCATGAGCTACCTAGATTTTCCACAGGAAAGCTGGTCATGCAAGAGGTTGTATATCACATCTCCACAAGGTTATCAGTAAATTTGCATAGGAGGAAGAAGGCACCATGACCTACTCTTCCTTGGTGGATTGGGTTGTATGAGATCCATACCTTGAAGCATACTTTGAAGCATGCGTATGTCAAGGCTGAGGACCTCAAGAATTTTGGGTTCAGCACCAAGAGTTTCAATCCATACGATCCCCACTACATATGCAAGAACCATTCTACCAAGGTGTATTACCCACAAATCCATGGGGCATGTCATTGGCTAGAGGAAGATCCTTGGAGGTATTGCTACAACTCCTCTAGGCTCAGCGAACCGATCAACATGGTAGTAGAATGGAAAGCAACACTCCAGGTAGCATCACCACAGGAAGAGACAACAATAACAACAGTGAGCAGCAAACTAGTGCAAGGCAAAGGCAAGAGGAAGATTGTTGAGAGCACAAAGGTTGAGTAAAGCGACAAGTTCAAAGAAGATCCTCTTGTTGAGAAAGTAACTTTGGAGATAGAGGTGAAGAGGCAACATCATGAAAGGAGAGTAGAATGGAGGAAGAGAGAGAAGCAAAGGTTGGAAGATGCAGGAAGAAGTTGCAAGAGATGGAGAAGAGTTATTGCATACTTTTCTTAGTCAAACCAACTATTCTCACAACTTATTGCATACTTTTGATCATATTCTATTTATGAGATGAGTTAGAGTTGGATATTTTCTTTGTGATCTAATGTGCATTTAATGCAGGATTAAAGGATAAAAGCAAGCAATATTAGCAAATACCTTGGTCAAAACTCGAATGGGACAAGGGAGAGGAATTATAGGAGGGAAATCCTCCTCATTTACTACCTTCCATTTGAATATCGGAGTACAAACAGCGAAATCATGAGGACTAGAAGGCAGACGAGCAAGTGGAAGTCAAAGCACTAGTTTATCTCGAGTTTGGGAGCCGAGCCTCCCTAATTTTAAGGGAGTCGTTGGAGACTTCAGATGTATAAGTAGAGAGGCCTAGGACCTCAATAGGATTCAGATTTTTTATTGTAAAACTCTACTTTATTTTTGAGCTGCAAGACTTGTGATAGTGTTGATGTAATCCATTTTTTTTATAATAAGAATGAGTTTTGTTTTGAGCCATCACTAAGTTAAGTCAGAGGGCTTAATCTCTTGGGTTAGGGTGCAACCCTAGTAGCTAAGGCTCCTCTTTATTGTACATGTATGCTAGCGTAGATTCATGGTTTAATCGTTCATTTGCTTAAGTAGCTGCATTTCCATTACAGTAGTGTAGTGTAGATTAGTTGTGTTTTAGTTTGCTTCCATTTATGCCTTCTTTCAATTAGCAGGTTAGCCAGGAGTTCTTGCATGAAGTTTTTTGTCTTGATTTAGTATGAGGTTAATTTCATTGTCATATTTTTCCATCACTTTTTGCTCATATTCTCATTTCCTTCAGCACGAAATGCTTAAGCAGAAGCTAATAAAATATGTCTTGATCAGATTATACCCGTAGATTTCCTTACCATCCAATCCACAACAAACCTGACCAATCACCGTTCAGTTCATTTCAACGCTTAACTTTATGCCCTCTAGATCTCCACCGTCGATCTGTCTAGCTTTATCCAATGGCTATCATGAATTATTCCACCTACTTTATGTGCTCCAAATCTCCATCGTCGATTTGTCGTGCCCTCAATCCAACGGTTATCACGTCACCTGATCGCCAACTATCTTGGTCGATCTCCACCATTGATAAATCCCGCATGAGCCAATGGCTATCATGCAAACTCGCATGAATTCTTGAATGGCTGATAACCACCCGAGAGCACGCAAGAAATGTGGTTTTCCCGTGCTACGTGTCACTCACTTAGGCTAATCGCGTGAAAATTAGAAATATAGCTTACAGCTTTGAGGGTGCGCGAGAAACTGCTTAACACCTACGAAACCCACTCCATCATTCTACACATTTTTTACCCTTTTGTCACCATGTGACTTGATGTGATCTATCCATCTATTCACTTCATCACCATGATAAGATCTCCACCATTAATCTCCCATTAATCTTGTTCATCCATCTATTGACTTAACCTCCTGCTATAAGATCTCCACCACTCAATCTTTCGTTAATCATGTTTTTTGATCGATCCATCCATCTATTCACTTAATCCCAGCGATAAGATCTCTACAGCTCATCTTCCATTAATGTTATCCGTCCCCCTATTCACTTAATCCCCTATGATAAGATCTCTACCACTCATCTTCCATTTTTATTGTTCGTTGATCAATCCAACGCTTGCTATGCATTGCTACCTCATTACGTCCTCCCTTCACCGATTTCAATCTTCAATTGTTTTTCCACTTGATTCCCTCCCGTACTCTGTTCTGCATATCATTTAAATGTTGCCACTTCTGAGCTTCGATTTGGTTATTCAATCAGACTCTAACACTATCTGATCATCAAAAAACCAAGAAAGTGAAAACTGATCTTGTTTAGTTTCCTTTCCTACTCATTAGTTTGGTTTGATGCTCTTTACTTCGGTAACTTAGATAGCCGCATTAGGTTAGTGTTGATTTAGCAATTCTGCTTAGCATAGTTGTTTAAATGGTTAATTAGGATATGGTGTGATTTAGCATTACATGTTTTTTTCTTCATTACTGTAGTAGAGTGACTCACTTAGAATAGAATTTCTCTTCTTCCATCAAAGAATCAAGCTTCTTCTGACTCTATAGAAGTCTGGCTTGGAACCCATCAGGTCTCTTGCCATATGAACAAGTGACAATAGGTAGGACCTTCAATTCTACTAGTGCATAAAGCACTATCACCTCCAAGTTTGTACGAACCCCAGGTTGATAAGTAAAGCTGGTAGACCAGGAGTTGCAGCATCCTTGCTACAATATTGTCGCTCATCACTTTTTGGCGCCGTTGCCGGGGAGGTATCTGAGTAGAATGTGAGTACTACTTTCTTTTCTTCTATTTCTAGTCTCCAATTTTCTGCCATTACTTTATTTCTGCAAAAGTAATCTAGTAGCTTTCTCTGTTTCATTTGTCATTATCTGCTTTCCTTTCCATTCTACAAGTAGAATTTCAATTCAACAAGTAGTTTCTTTCCATCAGTAGTTTTCATTCAATCAACAATTTCATTTCTGCAAAGTACTTTCTTGCTAAAAAAAAATCTTATAAAAGCCCCCAAAAACATTTCCTTTCATGCCTCGTAGGAGAAGGGACAATTTAGGGAAATTCTTGCCAAATACCCCCACTGCATCCAATAGCCAACCTTCTCTCTTCTTCGATGGTTGTGAACTGGAGGAACCTTTAGGTGAGTAACCTGACATATTTGAAGTACCCATAGTGGAAGAAGAAGAAGACCAACCCATTCCTATTGAACCAATGGCTGAAAACTGAAATGACAGAGGGAATAGAGAGAGAGTTGAGGTTGCCTTCCCCATCAGGGAAACCAATGGGGACACCAAGATGAAGAATATAAGCCCCTTTGCCCTACCCCATTTCCATGGCCTAACCATAGATGATCTTAACACTTTCCTATTTGAGTTTACTGTTATATGCCAAACCTATGACTATACAGATGATGAGCATAAGTTAAAATTGTTTCCATCTACCCTCAAGGATGCAACATTGTGCTAGTTCATGGGTTTACCTAGAGATAGCATCACAACTTGGGCTCAGATACAACAGGATTTTACCAGCAAATATAGGAACTACTGTAGGTCAAAGGATACTAAAGAAGAGATTTTTAGAACTACCATGGGCTAGGATGAATCCTTAGAAGACTACGAAGAAAGATTCCAGCTCAGTTACAAAAGGGCCAGGTGCACACTTGACCTCGAGTCACTAAATCTGGTCCTGCTCAGAGGAGTAAGGGAAGATCTTTTGGATACCTTACAATTGTTAGCAAGAGGGGATATCTACCAATTACCCTATGAGGATATCAAGGCTATCTTTAGAAACCATTCTAGGACAGCCAGGAAAAAGGGTAGGAGTAGTCAACCTATGGCCAATACATCATCTTCCAACTCATCCATCAAGGGTGAAATTGGAAATATGCTGGAAAATTTCAAAAGTGAGATGTTGCAAACCATTTCCTTGCAATTGAATACCATGAACATCAAAAGGAAGTAAGAGGAAGCATAGAGAGCCTTAGCCATCTTTTGTCCTAGATGCACCAGGAAGCATCCCAGGAATGAATGTCCATTGAGCTGCACTGATATTTGCTCGGTCTATGAAGAAAACTACTCCACAGACAAGTACCCTTCTTTACCCAGACTCAAAGTTATATATAAAGGAGCTAAAGGGGTCACTGAGCAACTTTGTTACATCAACCAAAGGAGACCTCCTGGGCCTAGACCATACCAGTAGGGTATGCAAGGGTCATCCCACGCATATTACAACCCCAACCAAACCACAACTATACCTTCTTGGGGACCTCCTACTCATCCTTCCTGGTCTACACCCCCTCCTTGGTCCTATGCATCTCAGTATCATTCCCAACCAGCCAGCCAGTCATTTCAACCTTATGTTCTGCCACAACCTCAGTGGAATACCCCACTCTAGGGATGGAGGCCCCAATACAAGAATGCTCCAACTCTATTGCCTCCACCACCTACCCAACCACAACTCCTACACTCTGCTCCACCCAAGAAACCCCAGATGCCTGCCCAACCAAATCCAAACCCAAACAATAGGCAAGCTGAACAAGCATATAGTGGAGAGACATCATACCCATCTTATGTTGTAGAAATCTAGGAGATCAACCTGAGATCTAGGAGAATTCTCCCATATGACCAACCTCCCTCTCCACATAGGGAGGTTAAGAAAGAAAGAGAGGAAAGCAACCTTAAAGTAAATCCACCCTTTCCTGAGATATTAGCCCAACCACTCTAGTGTACCCTGGAAGAACTTGAACTTTTGGGAGAATTGAAAAATGTATGTGTAAAGATCCCCCTTCTCCAAGCAATAAAAGATGTTCCCATTTACAATAATTTGATTAAGGATAAATGCTTAAAGCATCCAGGAAGAAGAAAAAGGGATGCTCCTACCATTAATGTCATTGGGCAGCTGTCTGACTTAATGCTAGGGCAGGTAATATGTCTGAAATATTTGAACCCTGGAAGCCCTGTAATAGATGTGCACATCAAAGGCACCGTCATCCCACACACTCTAACTGATTGGGGTTGCAATTAATGTGATGACCAAGGACACCATGATCAAGCTCAACCTCCAAGGGTCATTGGGGAATACCACAATAGTTCTGCAACTTGCAGATCGTTCGACAGTCAACCCTGAGGGAATTGTGGAGGATGTGATGGTCTCCATTGACTCCTGGGAGTACCCTCCAGATTTTCTAGTTCTCCAGCCTAAGGCCAAGCTTACTGGTTGCCATCTCATCCTTGGGAGGCCATGGTTGGCCACAGTCGATGCTTACATTAGTTGTATAGCTAGGAATATGACCATCAAAAATGGGCATATGTCCGAGCAGTTAGTCCTATACCCTCCTGCTCAACCTTCTCTAGAGCATGATTTACACTTATGGTTAGAGGAGGAGGAAGAAGATGAGGTTTATTCAGCCCAACTTTATGCTTTAGAAGCAACCATAGGAGGATGACAACAAGATGAGGATGAATTTATTGATAACTTGCTCCAAAGTCCAACTCCTAGTTCGTTACCATTAGAAGAAGAAGTAAGGGAAACCCAGAACAATCATCCAATTGACTTATGCTTGGCCAATTCCAACCCACTCCATGTCAAAACCATAGAATTTAGCCTAGAGAAAACTTTGAAAATAAATCCATCTCTTTCTTCCCTCGAAGAGGAAAAGCTATGCAACATGTTGAGAGAAAACCTAGAAGGCTTCGCTTGGAGTTACAAGGAAATGAAGGGAGTACACCCCTCAATGTGTACTCACCACATATACATCAAAGAAGGTTGCAAGCCGATATGACAACCAAAAAGGAGGATGAATCTTGCTCTTGAAGATATAGTCAAAGAAGAACTGCAAAAACTGCTAGATGCAGGATTCATTTACCCTATCTCTAATAGTAAGTGGGTCTCTCCTTTAGTGTTAGTTCCCAAGAAAAATGGTAAGTGGAGGATTTTTGTTGATTACAAGGAGTTGAACAAATTCACAAAGAGGGATCATTTTCCCCTACCCTTCATTGGCCAAGTGATAGATGGCCTGGCAGGGAAGAAGTTCTTTTCTTTCCTAGATGGATTCAGTGGGTACATCCAAATCCAAATCTGCCGAGAAGACCGGGATAAGACCACATTCACCTGTCCTTGGAGTACTTTTTCCTATAGGGTCCTTCCTTTTGGCCTATGCAATGCTCTTGCCACTTTCTAGAGAATAGTCTTGAGTATTTTTGTTGAATTAGTACATGATGTGGTGGAAATCTATATGGATGATTTTACACCTTACGGCTGTGATTTTCAAGAAGCCCTGCATAACCTAGGCAAAGTATTGCACAAATTCACTGAAATGAACCGGTCTCCCGATCCAGAAAAATGTGAATTCTTAATGAGTGAAGGGACCATGCTAGGTCATTCAATATCTCAACAAGGACTGCAGGTGGACCCAAACAAAATAGCAATCATCCAAAGGGTCCCACCTCCTCAAAAGCAAAGGGATGTCAGGATTTTCTTGGGGTTAGTTGGATACTACCAAAAGTTCATAAAGCACTTCAGCAAGTTGGCCTCTCCTTTATTTGGGTTGTTGGCAAAAGATTCTGAGTTGATATGGTCAAAGAGTAGTCAAGAGGCCTTAGACATTTTAAAGGATAAGTTAACCACTGCACCAATTCCTCGGCCCAAACTGGGCCCTCCCTTTTCATATTCATGTTGATGCCTCACAAAAAGCCATAGGAGCAGCCTTAGGTCAGCTAGAGGAGAAATTTCCCTATCCCACACACTCTAACTGATTGGGGTTGCAATTAATGTGATGACCAAGGACACCATGATCAAGCTCAACCTCCAAGGGTCATTGGGGAATACCACAATAGTTCTGCAACTTGCAGATCGTTCGACAGTCAACCCTGAGGGAATTGTGGAGGATGTGATGGTCTCCATTGACTCCTGGGAGTACCCTCCAGATTTTCTAGTTCTCCAGCCTAAGGCCAAGCTTACTGGTTGCCATCTCATCCTTGGGAGGCCATGGTTGGCCACAGTCGATGCTTACATTAGTTGTATAGCTAGGAATATGACCATCAAAAATGGGCATATGTCCGAGCAGTTAGTCCTATACCCTCCTGCTCAACCTTCTCTAGAGCATGATTTACACTTATGGTTAGAGGAGGAGGAAGAAGATGAGGTTTATTCAGCCCAACTTTATGCTTTAGAAGCAACCATAGGAGGATGACAACAAGATGAGGATGAATTTATTGATAACTTGCTCCAAAGTCCAACTCCTAGTTCGTTACCATTAGAAGAAGAAGTAAGGGAAACCCAGAACAATCATCCAATTGACTTATGCTTGGCCAATTCCAACCCACTCCATGTCAAAACCATAGAATTTAGCCTAGAGAAAACTTTGAAAATAAATCCATCTCTTTCTTCCCTCGAAGAGGAAAAGCTATGCAACATGTTGAGAGAAAACCTAGAAGGCTTCGCTTGGAGTTACAAGGAAATGAAGGGAGTACACCCCTCAATGTGTACTCACCACATATACATCAAAGAAGGTTGCAAGCCGATATGACAACCAAAAAGGAGGATGAATCTTGCTCTTGAAGATATAGTCAAAGAAGAACTGCAAAAACTGCTAGATGCAGGATTCATTTACCCTATCTCTAATAGTAAGTGGGTCTCTCCTTTAGTGTTAGTTCCCAAGAAAAATGGTAAGTGGAGGATTTTTGTTGATTACAAGGAGTTGAACAAATTCACAAAGAGGGATCATTTTCCCCTACCCTTCATTGGCCAAGTGATAGATGGCCTGGCAGGGAAGAAGTTCTTTTCTTTCCTAGATGGATTCAGTGGGTACATCCAAATCCAAATCTGCCGAGAAGACCGGGATAAGACCACATTCACCTGTCCTTGGAGTACTTTTTCCTATAGGGTCCTTCCTTTTGGCCTATGCAATGCTCTTGCCACTTTCTAGAGAATAGTCTTGAGTATTTTTGTTGAATTAGTACATGATGTGGTGGAAATCTATATGGATGATTTTACACCTTACGGCTGTGATTTTCAAGAAGCCCTGCATAACCTAGGCAAAGTATTGCACAAATTCACTGAAATGAACCGGTCTCCCGATCCAGAAAAATGTGAATTCTTAATGAGTGAAGGGACCATGCTAGGTCATTCAATATCTCAACAAGGACTGCAGGTGGACCCAAACAAAATAGCAATCATCCAAAGGGTCCCACCTCCTCAAAAGCAAAGGGATGTCAGGATTTTCTTGGGGTTAGTTGGATACTACCAAAAGTTCATAAAGCACTTCAGCAAGTTGGCCTCTCCTTTATTTGGGTTGTTGGCAAAAGATTCTGAGTTGATATGGTCAAAGAGTAGTCAAGAGGCCTTAGACATTTTAAAGGATAAGTTAACCACTGCACCAATTCCTCGGCCCAAACTGGGCCCTCCCTTTTCATATTCATGTTGATGCCTCACAAAAAGCCATAGGAGCAGCCTTAGGTCAGCTAGAGGAGAAATTTCCCTATGCTAAATTATACTATGACCGAAATGGAACTCCTGGTTTTTGTGCGTTCATTAAACAAATTTAGGCATTACATTACAGGCTATCAAACATTTGTGCATATTGACCATGCTGCAATCAAATATTTAATTAACAAACCAAATGTTAATGCTAGAATTATAAGATGGTTGTTTTTATTACAGCAATTTGATCTAACTATTGTTGATAAGCCTAGTAAGGAAAATGTTGTTGCAGACTTTCTATTTAGGATGAATCTACCTACAGGTGAATAAGGAATGGTGGATGACCAGTTACCAGATGAGCATTTTCTTTTCTATTTCAATTCACTCCCCATGGTTTGCTAATATAGCAAACTATTTGGTATTAGCATAGTTCCCACCAAACTTGCCCTCCAAAGAAAAGATCAAGATAGTCAGGAAAAGCGCCCCCTTCACCTGGATTGGGGAAAATCTCTTCAAAATTGGCCCAGATCAAATCTTGGAAGGGTGTGTAATGGAAGAGGAATTTTTTGACATCCTTCTGACCTGTCATGATGGGCCTTGTGGAGGTCACTTTGTAGCAAATAGGACAGCATTCAAAGTGTTACAAGCAGGCTATTATTGGCCCACTCTTCATCAGGATGTGAAGAAGTAATTAGTCAGTGTGATCGGTGCCAGAGGATGGGAAATCCTACTCCAAGAGATGAAATTCCCCTACAACCTCAAGTTACTTTCGAGCCATTTGGCAAGTGGGGCATGGACTTCATTGGGCCTATCAACCCTCCTTCAAAGCAAAAGCAATACATTGTTGTGCACATTAATTATTTGACTAAGTGGGCTGAAACCAAGGAAATTAAGGGAGCAACAAAAGAGAAGGTGGTTGAGTTCCTAAGGGAGAATGTATTCTACAAATTTGGGTACCCTAGAGAGCTAGTCATAGACCAAGGCAGCCAATTTACCTCAAACATGATTGAAGAACTACTCAGCCATCACAAAATCAAGCATAGGACCTCCACCCCTTATCATCCACAAGATAATGGGCAAGTGGAGGTCACCAATAGGGCACTGGAGAGAAACTTAACCAAGGTAGTGAGCAACAGCATGAAGGATTGGGCAAAGAGACTAGTTGAGGCCACCTGGGCCTATAATACAACATGGAAGACCACCACTAGATTTACACCCTATGAGCTAGTTTATGGGAAAAAGGCTTTGTTGTTCATTGAGTTTGAATATAACACATTGAGGATGGAAGCCCAACTAGATTTGGATCTCATTCATGCATAGAAAGAAATATTTTTCCATTTGAATGGCTTGGATGAATTCAAAATGCAGACCCTACTACATACATAGATAGTTCATCTTCAGAGGAAGATATGGCATGATAGACATATTAAGGAGAAGCGATTTCAAGAGGGAGATTGGGAATTGCTATATGATTCTAGGTATAAAGACTTCAAGGACAATCTAAGGACAATATGGCTCAGACCTTATGTGGTGGAAAAATGCCATGATAATGGTTCAGTGCAATTCAGGACTATAGATGAAGAAGCCATTCCATTGCTTGTTAATGGACACCGATTGAAAATGTACAAGAGGCATTTATCAAAACAAGAGTTCATTGACAATATCAATAAGACAGTGATGATGGTAGAGCATGTTCCAACTCCTCCCTCATCAGGTCACTAAAAGAAGAAAGGAGGAAAAAAGAATAAGGATTCAGGTGAAAACCTCCATGTAGTGCCTAAGTCCCATCTTTGGGTTGAAAACCTCGTGAGGCAGCCCAATGATGAAAATAATGAAAAAAGGAATAAGAAGATCCCTGGTTGAAAACCTTCCTTGAGGCGCCTAAGGAAAACATCTAAGGTGAAAACCTTTCTAAGGCAGCCTAGGTATTTTTTTTCAAAAAAAAAGAGAAAAAGATATAATTTTTATTTGCAGGTGGGCGAGAAAGACAATCAAGGAGCAAAGAGAAGATCCAAAGGGAACCCAGCCTCACATATATTCATCTCCTCCACTACTTACCATGCATCCCTCCACCAATTCCATTATTTTTTCACTTCATTGTTTCTATTTAGGCGAAGACTGTGTTTTCTACAGGATCCCCCAAAAACCTACATGAAGCAATCCAAGGGTGAATGGTAGGTTGGTTAGGTCCTATAGCAACCTATCCCACAACATATCAATCATCAGCTACAGGTCTTCACTAGAATGACCCAGGAGCTCCATAGTAGTAGCAACATCAGTGCTTCAGTCATAGACAGCATAGGAGGAAGAAGAATGACCATGTAGCAAATAAACAATGCAGCACATCTGATCTTCGACAATAGTAGCATGGCATCGAGACCATAGGTTAGTATCCCGCTCACTCACTCATATGCATAATTTGATCAAAAATTGTAAAGGTTATGAGGTATTTGGTTTATAAGTGAAAATTTGGCCAGTTAACTTGGCCACCTTCGTTCAGTCATCACATACAAAACCGGTTGTCCTCTCAGACAGGGCCGCAGTCAACTCAAAGATAGAGGAGGATTAGGACAAGAAGTGGTTAACTACGGATCTACGAGGTGGGAGTTAATTATGAGGAGTGGGAAACAAAACATAGTTTGCATGCATTCATACATTCCACCTCCTCGAAACTCCCTCACTCAAGTCATGTTTATAACTCTGGCCACCCACCGGAAGTAAGGATCCATCGTTCTGCAAGAGAATTTCAATAGGAGCATGCACAGGAATTCCTGCAGGAATAGTCTATAGGAGTAGTCTACAAGATACATAGAGGTATTCTACAAGATAGGAAGAGAGGGGTTCAAAAGGGAATATCACGAGAACTATCCACTACCACCATTATAAAGAGGTAGGATCTAAAATCCATCCCCATTTACAAGCAAATGAGCTAGAAATGCTCTAAAAGCTTGTGGATATAACAACTGTGGGAGGTGAATTACATACAAAAGAAACTCTGTCTTCTCTTGAATTTAAAATTTTTGTGTCAAACCTCTCATTTCCTCCTCAAGCCACACAAGCAAGATGACCAGAGGGTTTAACAGGAGAGAACCCACAAACACTGTGAGGATACAACAACACCCCCAAGTGCTTGAAATCTTTATAAGACACCAATGGATGGGGTTTTTCGAGAAATTCACAAGGTATGATGATGAGGTGGCTCAAGAATTTTCTCATTCCCTCACTCCACACAGCAGAATCCATGCCACTGTTATAGTTATAGGGATCACTATAGATCTCACCCCAGAGCTCATCAACAGCATCACCACACTTCCCCTAGAAATTCCATGGAGAAAAGAAGACAAAGCAAACAGTCAGGTGGAAAAAAGGAAATTCTTTTTAGAAGGTGAAGAACCCACAGAGGATAAAAATGGAGTAAGGAGATACAGTCTGCCATATCCATGGAGTGAGGTAGGTTACCAACTCATCAAATATATCTCATGTGAGGGTAGATACAATGTCGTTTATGGCTACCATTTCAGGATGCTTGAAGAATTAAGATTTGGGGTAGAAACACCAATTCACCAAAGACTCAGCATACCCTATTTCTTGATGCAATCACTCATAGACTCCAGTAGCAAAGTAAAGGAAGGGAATTCCCAACAATTGGCTCACCATGGGTTGATTAGGATCCTCATTGATGATGCCCTCCAAAACCTTAGGATCCCTATAACATGGTCAGTCTTTAGAGACTTACTAGCAGAGGATGAGATCAAAACCCTCACCTATGATGCTCGTCCTTCTGTCAGTGAGGAGGAGGAAAAACAAAAAGAAGAAGATACAAAGCTAGATGGGGATGAGATGGATGAAGAAGAAACTAATACAGAGGCACATGATGAAGGAGAAGAGAAGGAGGATGATTCTGAAACAGAGGAGGAAATGAAGGAATAAACTGATGGAGATAAGAAAGAACAACAAGAGGAAGAAGATAAGAAAAACTGAGAGGAAGAAGGCATTGACATAGAAGGGAAAGAACACAAGGAGGATTCACCTAGGGTGTCTCCAGAGGCCCTTGAGAGGGAGGCAGTAGCTGCCTTCACTGCTCTCAGCACCCCAGTCAAGAAAAAATGGAAAAGAAGGAGGAAAACCCCTTTATATTTCAGAACAAGGAAGAGCACAAGAATCAAGCAAGGGAAGCTACAAATATCAACAAAAATCCCTATTGAGATTGAATATTCCCCTACACCAATGGACAGAGAAGCAATAATGAGAGATCAACTTGAGAGGGAAAATGCATGGCTAAGAGAACAGTTGCAAGAAAGGGAAAACCAACTAGAATGTATGGACAACCTCTCCTTATAGGTCATCCAGTGTAGGATGCCAGCCAAATCCTATTCTCTTTACCTCATATAATAATGGTTGCAATTTCAGATTAAAACACTAGCATAAAGGGGCACCATGCCATTTCAGGACTACAGGCAATTTATTGATCTTCGTGACCAAAGTACACTAGAGGATAGGGAAAAAATGGCTGAGTTTTACTTGCACAAAATGGCCCTCACAGACATTAATGTTTGGGATCCTAATGCCGAGCTAGGATATCTACAATTAATGGCTTTGGCATCATGGATGAACCATGAGGAGTCAAGGGTTGCAGAGATGAAAAGAATATTGGCCAGAGAGAAAAATGAAACTCTTTTCATCAGAGTTGAACAATCAAATCCCATGGCCCTAATCAGCACCCATAATCTAATTGCAAATAATCCTCAGCTGGCACCTAGATATCTTGTTGCCCAAGAGCAAGCAATTTCACATTTTGAGGATATGTTTAGGATGCTAGGAGAATATAGTATACATGTCTACTTAAGGAGATGGAACACACTACCACACAGTTTGAAGATCAAAGAATATCACTCCCCTCAAAGGTTGAGAGAGGCACTCAACATGACACCAATGTATAAGCAGTCAATGCAAAGGTTGAAGGTCAATTGGATAGGCCTAAAACTATTAAAATTGGAAACTAGGGCCAAACTTCATGTGGTTCATCTTATTCGTGGCTGATAATATGTTCATTAGATTCCTCTCGTCGAGAGGTGTAGGATTTATCTAAATATCATCCGATTATGATAAGTATTCATGGAGATATGAATTTATTTTGATTATGGAATTATTATCAAGCCGACCTACAACTCATGTAGGCTCAAAAGCCCAATAGTTGCATCTATTCAAACATCAAAAGTTGTGTGTAAATACAGGAGGAATTTTCCTCATTTTCACTCACTCATCTCATCACATCTCTCTCTCTACTGTGCAGAAAAGAGTCTCTTCTCTACTGCGTAGAAAAGGGTCTCTCTCTCTCACATGTGAAGCCGGAAGCTGCTAAAACTAAAGTTGCAACTGCAAATCCAAACTTTGACCAGTGTGGACCATAAAACCTCCTCATCTTAACTGCATTGTAGGTTCATCTGAACCTCCTCTGAAGGCTGCAACTTTTGGTGGTGGAATCAAGTCAATCCGATGGACGGTTTGCGAGATATCAACTGCCCTAGTTTGAAGGAAGCTATAGAAACTAAAGTTGCAACTACAGAAGTGAAGTTTGACCTGTGTGGACCAAAATATTTCCTCATCTGAACTATGTTGTAGGTTCATCTGAACCTCCTCTAAAGGCTGCAACTTTTTGTGGTGGAATCAAGCCGATCCGACAGTTGTTTTGTGAGATATCGACTGCCCTAGTTTTGAAGGAAGCTACAAATGTTGATGCTGCTGATATAGGGTTTTCTACCGCTAATATAAATCAGATTTATTGTACTATTTCTCTCTGCTGAATTATTGAAGATAAAAGAATATTTTATCAAAGGGTTTCCCCACACATTGTGGGGGTTTTCCCTGGCTAGTCGCCACATCTTGTGTCTCTTGTCTTGGCTTGTTTTCTGTCGATCGATTAATGTTCTATCTACACTTTACTTTATGTACATGTGATTGCTAATTTGTGGAATATAATAAGAAAAAGAAGTAAGTTGTTATAAGCATAAAACATACCATAAATTAACATGGGATCAGAGCTGAGGTGAAGACAAAGCTCGAGCAAGAGCAAGAGCAATCATTGAAGAGAAGATTGGCAAGGCTATCCTAAAAGAACTATGGGGTCCTCAACACTCTTTCCTGTCGAAGACAAGCTCTATGAAAAAGCTGACTATCACGGAAGGAATATGTCTATCAATCTAACCCTAGAATAATGAGTGTTGGACCATGTGAGAGGCAATATTGTTGAGCCTCCATCAAATGCATTCGCTGCTGCCAGGTACAAATGGAAAACCCGAGAAGTCAAAACAAAGAAGATCATCTAGGACTCCATCAACAAGCACTTGGTGGCCTACATATCTGAATTGGACACCTCCATGGAAATCTACGATAGACTGGTGAGTATATTTAAAGTTAATGATGCAAATCAAGTTACTGAGGGAAATCAAGAAGGGTAAAGATGAAAGTATGCAAGCATATTTCTTAAGAATCACCGAGATCAAGAACGATCTCCTATCTATTGGGGAGACTATTACTGACAGATAAATGGCACTCACAACTCTTGGAGGATTACCATCCAAATGGTACGTGTTCAGGACTACTCTTCTGAACAATAATGTAATTCTTGGTTTTGAGGAATTAATGGCTACATGCATTCAAGAAGAAACAAGGGTAGAAGAGAAAGAAATTGCCTTGCCTAAAGGTCATACTGTTGCCTTTTCTTCTCATGCTAAGAAAAGAAATAATTTCGAATCTAAATCAAAAAGAAAGGCTGGACCTAAGGGTGGAAGAAAAGGATGATGTTACATCTGTGATAAAGCAGGTCACTATGCAAGGGAATTCCCTGATAGAAAGGACTCTCACCGTGATGATGATCAAAATCCCTCTCATGGTAATCGAATGGATGGAAAATTCAATAGCAAAGGTAAGAGGAGAGCTGGGAATCAAGGAAGAGGACAACCATTCAAGAAGGCTAGAAATTCCAGGATGTATTAAATGCACCTGACCTTAAAAATAACCTAGTGTCCATCTCAGTAATGGAAGACAAAGGCTACAAGGTAACCTTCAGCGATGGGAAGGTACGTATATGGAAAAATAATGTTAAAGATGCCTTTACTCTTGGGTTTCATGTTGATTCATTATATCAATTCGATGGGAGACCGCTAGGTGCAATGTATTACGAAACATCTCTTTAGTCCAAACTTTGGCATCAGAGATTTGCCCCCTTCATTAAAGCTCTACTCTGTGTAAGAGAAATGGTGACAGGGATGCTCGAATTCCGAGTAGAGAAAGAAGGTGTATGTCCAGGATGTGCTGAAGGAAAGATCAAAAGGGGACCATTCCCCTCAAGTCAAAGCAAGACCTCTGATATATTACAGTTGGTTCACTTAGGCATATCTAAGGCTGGCATTAAGAGGGAGACTACTACACCACATACTCCTGAGCAGAATGGTGTGGTGGAAAGGAAGAATTGTATGATTGTGGAAGTTGTCTCTATGGGTAGATGATGTAACAATGCCTAATGTGTAGGAACCCATGGATCCTATTTATCCACCTGAGCCTTCCTCTTCTAGGAAGAGGCCTTCATGGCTTAGGGGATAATTGATGATGCTGAAGGACATGCTGCACCCCGAGGAACCTTCTATGAATGTAAGAAACCTAACAGGTATCAAGGATACCTGACCATCATGAGCATGATCATACAAAATGAGCCTTCATCATTTTCAGATTTCATCAAGCATCAAGTATGGAAGGATGCTATGACCAAAGAATATGAGTCTATTATGGAGAATGATGTCTGGGAAGTAGTTCCCAGACCCCGGGACAAGACAATTGTTACTTCAAAATGGCTTTACAAGATAAAGCTACAGCAGATGGAAGTACGGAATAGGATAAAGCTCGTTTTGTTGCTCGTCGTTTCTCCCATAAGGAAGTTATAGACTATGATGTGATATTTGCACCTATTGCCAAATATACGACCATTCGCTTGATCATAGCCCTTGTGGCTTCACAAGGATGGAACCTACATCAAATGGATGTCAAGACTGCATTCCTGCACGGTTCGATCAAAGAAGAGGACTATGTGGAACAACCCAAAGGATTTGAGATTTATGATCGAAAATCTCATGTATGCAGGTTGAAGAAGGCTCTCTATGGGCTAAAGCAAGCACCCTAAGCATGGTATGAGAGGATCAACAACTACTTGATGAAGCTGGGATTCACTAGGAGTGAAGCCGATCATAACCTTTACTTTAAGGTTGAAGATGAAAAACCTCTCATACTGGTTATTTATGTGGATGACCTCTTTCTAATAGGTGCCAACCCTCTCATTCTCAAATGTAAGAGGGCGTTGGCTTCTGAATTTGAAATGAAGAACCAAGGACTTGAAGTGTGGCAGAAGCCAAGGGAATTTTCCTATCTCAAGGAAAATATGTGGTGAAGATTCTGAAAAATATTTGGTGTGATGGACTGCAAGCCTATGAATACCTCAAGGATCTTAACTTTCAGAAGTTATATGGTAGTGATGTCGGACCAGATTTGGGAAATGCCTCTGAGTTTCAAAAAAAAACTCATTCGCGTTGATGTTCTTGGTGAACCTCAGTCCAAACATACGTTTTTCAGTTAGCATTCTGAGCTCATATTTGGTTGAGCCTCACTATATTAGTGCCAAGAATCTTTTGTGATGTCTTCAGGACACAATCTCTTATGGGTTAAGATACACTGCTGGAGATGTGATACTATTTGGAGACACAAATGTTGATTGGGCAGTCAATGTGGAGGACTGTAAGAGCACTTTCGGGTGTTGTTTCTCCTTGCGATTTGCTTCGATATCCTGGATGAGCAGGAAGCAGAAGTCAGTGGCATTGAGCATTTCCAAAGCATAGTATATTGCTGCTAGCATGGCCTCCTATGAGGCAGTCTGGTTGCGAAAGCTCTTTAGTGTGTTGTTTGGATTTACATTGGATGCCACTGTGATCCTTTGTGACAACCAGAGTGGGATTCGTTTGTCAGAGAATCTCTTATTTCATGATCACTCCAAGCATATCGATATCAGGTACCACTATATCGAGATATGGTGCAGAAAGGAGCTATAAGGCTCTAACATATCAGTACATATGAAAAGGTCGTCGACATTCTAACAAAGCCCCTTGGGAAAGTAAAACTCCTGACTTTCTAAGAACATCTTGGATTTGTTCAAAGACCCTCCAATGAGGGTCATGTATGATGCGTTGAGCTCTGAGAGCTCCAGGGGGGTGTGGGGTACTTCTTGGAGTAGCATATGACCACAAGATGATTCACTATCCCCTGGTGGTATACATGTACACCCCGTGGCGACATTGTAGCAGGATTGATGTGTTCTCATGTGAGGCCTAGATTGGTGTGTTCTCCATGGTGATTGTAGCAGGATTGATGTGTTCTCCTGTGAGGCTTGGATTGATGTGTTCTCCATGGTGGCTTGGATTGATGTGTTCTCTATGGCGATTGTATCAGGATTGATGTGTTCTCCTATAAAGACGAAATTGATTAAGTTCTCTTGTCGAGACATCCTACCCATGCAGTCTGGGACTCATGGGAAGTACCTCTCATATGATCAATGAACAGGGAAATGAAGTTAGGGACCATAGTAGTACCGATGGACGCATCATTGTATCTACTGTACTCCCTACACTAGCATGACCTCCATTGATCTGGGATCAATGATACTGGTCTGAGACTAGTGGTAGGAGTGGTACTTTCTATGACACTAACTTTGGGTCAGTTGTTGCTAGTCCAGAACCAGTGGTACGCACTCTGAGACTGACTTTGAGTCAATGGAGGATGTTACTAGTCTGGGACCGGTGGTAGGAGTTGTACTCACTATGATGCTGACTTTGAGTTGGTTGAGACTGGTCTAGGACTAGTGGTACATACTCTAAGACTAACTTTGAGTCAGTATGATACATCCTTGATCATTTCTTTTTCTTCATAATTTGAACAAAAGTAGAGCAGAGCATAACAGAGCAAAGCCGTACAGATCAATACAGGGCAGAACAAGACAAAGTAGAATAGGAAGAATAGAGCAGAGCAAGACAAGGGTCAGGTTGTACAGGGTAGTGCATTTGATGGATGAATAGTAGCGACTGATAGACAGATTGCAGATGAAGTTCTCCCTAGTTGAGAAGGGAGTGTTAAAATTGGTAACTAGGGAAAAACTTCATGTGGATCATCTTATTCATGGTTGATAATATGTTCATTAGATTCCTCTCGTCAAGAGGTGTAGGATTGATCTAAAGATCATCCGATTCCTATAAGTATTCATGGAGATATGAATTTATTTTGATTATGGAATTATTATCAAGCCAACCTACAACTCATGTAGGCTCAGAAGCCCAACAGTCACATCTATTAAAACATCAACAGTTGTGTATAAATACAGGAGGAAATTTCCTCATTTTCACTCACTCATCTCATCACATCTCTCTCTCCACTATGCAGAAAAGAGTCTCTTCTCTACTACGCAGAAAAGGGTCTCTCTCTCGCACATGTGAAGCCGGAAGATGCTAAAACTGAAACTAAAACTACAGATCCAAAAATTGACCAGCGTGGACCATCAAACCTCCTCATCTGAATTGCGTTGTTGGTTCATCTGAACCTCCTCTAAACGCTGCAACTTTTTGTGGTGGAATCGAGTCGATCTAACGAACGGTTTGTGAGATATCAACTGCCCTAGTTTGAAGGAAGCTGTAGAAACTGAAGCTGCAACTGCAGAAGTGAAGTTTGACCTACGTGGACCAGAAGATCTCCTCATCTAATCTATGTTGTATGTTCATATGAACCTCCTCTGAATATTGCAACTTTTGGTGGTGGAATCAAGTCGATCCGACGATCGGTTTGTGAGATATCGACTGCCCTAGTTTTGATGATGAAGCTGCTAATGCTGATGCTACTGATCTAGGGTTTGCTACTACTGATATAAATCAGATTTATTGTACTATTTCTCTCTGCTGAATTATTGAAGATAAAAGAAGATTTTATAAAAGGGTTTCCCCACACATTGTGGGATTTGTCCTTGGCTAGCCACCACATCTTGTGTCTCTTGTCTGGCTTGTTTTCTATCGATCGTTTAATGTTCTATCTGCACTTTACTTTATGTACATGTGATTGCTAATTTGTGGAATATAATAAGAAAAATAAGTAAACTTTTATAAGCATAGAACATACCATAAACTAACAAAAACTCAATCCACCACTACTCTTAGGGATGCTAGAAGGGAGAAAAGAAGAAGAGGAAAAGAGGCAATGGAAAGAAGTAGAAAGGAATGCAGGCTTCTATGAACAAGAAGAAGAGACCACAGCAAAAGCATGGGATGGTAGAGAGGATGCCAGAGCCATGAAGGACATGGACATTAACTAAGTTGCTCAGAGGATGAGCAACACTTTCAGTAGGATGGTCATGATGAGCCTCATCATTGGGTAATTATATAGGCCTTAATTCACCTCCTATCTTAGTCAAACCAACTATTCTCACAACTTATTGCATACTTTTGATCATATTTTGTTTATGAGATGAGTTAGAGTTGGATATTTTGCTTTGTGGTCTAATGTGCATTTAATGCAGGATTAAAGGATAAAAGCAAGGAATTTTAGCAAAGACCTTGGTCAAAACTCGAATGGGACAAGGGAGAGGAATTATAGGAGGGAAATCCTCCTCATTTACTACCCCTCCATTCGAATATTCCTCCATCAACTCGGAGTACAAATAGCCAGATCATGAGGACTAGAAGGTAGCTGAGCAAGTGGAAGTCAAAGCACCAGTTTATCTTGAGTTTGGGAGCCAAGCATCCCTAATTTTAAAGAAGATATTGGAGAATTCAGATGTATAAGTAGAGAAGCCTAGGACCTCAGAAGGATTCAGATTTTTATTGTAAAACTCTACTTTATTTTCAAGCTGCAAGACTTGTGACAGTTTTGATGTAATCCATTGTTTTGATAATAAGAATGAGTTTTGTTTTGAGCCAGCGCTAAGTTAACTCAGAGGGATGAATCTTTTGGGTTAGGGCCCAACCCTAGCAGCTAAGGCTCCTCTTTATTGTACATGTATTCTAGTGTAGATTCATGGTTTAATCGTTCATTTACTTAAGTAGTTGCATTTCCATTACAGTAGTGTAGTGCAGATTAGTTGTGTTTTAGTTTTCTTCCATTTGTGCCTTCTTTCAATTAGCAGGTTAGCCAAGAGTTCTTGCATGAAGTTTGTTGTCTTGATTCAGTACGAGGTTCATTTCATTGTCATCTTTTTCCATCACTTTTTTCTCATTTTCTCATTTCCTTCAGCACGAAATGCTTAAGCAAAAGCTAATGAAAGATGTCTTGATCAGATTATACCTGTAGATTTCCTTACCGTCCTATCCACAAAAAACCTGACCAATCACCATCTGGTTCATTTCAACGCTTGAATTTATGCGCTTTAAATCTCCACAGTCGATCTGTCTAGCTTGATCCAATGGCTATCGTGAATTCGTCCACCCACTTTATGCACTCCAAATATCCATTGTCAATCTGGCGTGCCCTCGATCCAATGGCTAGCACGTCACTCGATTGCCAACTAGCTTGGTCAATCTCCACCTTTATCAATCCCGCATGATCCAATGGCTATCGCACAATCTCACATGAATTCTTGCACGACTAATATCCGCCCGAGAGCACGTGAGAAAAGTGGTTTTCCCATGCTTCATGTCACTCACTTAGGCTAATCACGTGAAAATTATAAATACAGCTTATAGCTTTGAGGGTGTACGAGAAGCTATTTACCACCTACGAAACCCGCTCCATTATTCCGCATGTTTTTTACCCTTCTATCTCCATGTGACTTGATGTGATCCATCCATCTATTCACTTCATCGCTACGATAAGATCTCTGCCATTCATCTCCTGTTAATCTTGTCCATCCATCTATTGACTTAACCTCCCGAGATAAGATCTCTGCCACTCAATCTTTTGTTAAGCATGTTCGTTGATCAATCCATCCAACTATTAACTTAATCCCCACGATAAGATCTATGTCGCTCATCTTCTGTTAATGTTGTTCATCCCTCTATTCACTTAATCCCTTGCGATAAGATCTCCACCACTCATCTTCCATTTTTGTTGTTTTCTTATCGATCCAATGGTTACTATGCATTGTTGCCTCATTACGTCCTCCCTTCGCTGATTTCGATCTTCGATTGCTTTTCTTCTTGACTCTTTCCCGAACTTTGTTCTGCATATCATTTAAATGCTACCACTTCTGAGCTTCGATTTGGTTATTCAATTAGACTCTAACACTATCTGATCATCAAAAAACCAAGAAAGTGAAAATCAATTTAGTTTAGTTTCCTTGCTTACTCATTAGATTGGTTTGATGCTCTTTACTTCTATAACTTAGATAGCCGCATTAGGTTAGTATTGATTTAGCAATTCTGCTTAGCATAGTTGTTTAAATGGTTAATTAGGATATGGTGTGATTTAGCATTACATGTTGTTTTCTTCATTACTGCAGTAGAGTAGCTCTCTTAGAATGGATTTGCTCTTCTTCCATCAAAGAATCAAGCTTCTTTTGACTCTATAAAAGTTTGGCTTGGAACCCATGTGGTCTCTCGCCAGATGAACAAGTGACAATAGGGAGGACCCTCACTTTTACTTGTGCATATAGCACTATCACCTCCAAGTTTGTACAAACCCTGGGTTGATAAGTAAAGCTAGTAGCCCAGGAGTTGCAGCATCCTTGCTACAATACTGGTACTCATTAGCAGTGCGCGAAGACATCTGAAACTCTCAACGACATCCACGCTGCTATTGTGCATGTACAAGAATGGACAATGAGGTTCAAGGGAACCCCACTTTACTTGCACAAGATTATGAAGTCGCAGGCAAAGCTAGACAAAGCACAGATTTGGATGGTTATTTGGAACTATGAGCAGCTTCCTCCACTTATCACTAGAATTGAGGCTTCCAATGCACGATTGTACTAGAGTCTAGATGTCATAGTGAGGACACATAGTATCCCTTTAATGGGAACCCTCACTCAAGCCATGAGGAAGAACCAAGTTATGATGGAGGTTGATGGGTACATAGGTAAGTTTATGCACAAAGCCACTAGTGATGACTTGTAGCTGAGCGCAAAGAACATGCAAAAGTACATCAATTGTCTAGCCACACTCATAACAGTGTTGCGCATGCTTCAGGATGAGCTGGACAGAGGTTTTAGAACTATATATCTGGAAGCCATGGAGGCAAGAGTCCGCTTTGATAAAGACATCACCAAATAGTATTGGGACACAATAGCGCAGTACCAAGATTGGTATCAATTCGTCACCGAAGACCACCACGAGGAGGTTACCGAGTTGGTCTTTCCCCAAGACCTCGAGTAATGTGGTTTGTCTTATTAGGCTGAATCAAGCATATTTTTTCCCACATGGGTATCTATGGAAATTGTATCAATGTAATATGTTGTAAGTGAAATTCCAAGTGTCACTGGTGGAATGTGAACAGTCACAATGTAATGTGAAGAGTCATAAGGGTAGTCCAAGAGTCAAAGGGGAATGTCAAGGGTCACCCCACCCTTTCCTATATATAGAACCTCATAAATCATAGTATGGTCTTTTGGGAGCCAAGCTTTTGGCTAGGCATTGCATAGAGAAGGCTTGGAGAGTATTGCGACGAGCCTTGGCTTCTCCACAACGTAGAGCAAGTACATCTCTTTGGAGGAGTTGGTGGTGTTGACTGTAATGTTCCACTATTGGGGCTAGTGGTTGTCAATGGTGTATGTATGGATGGAAATTTCACTTAATAATATATAACAGAGCCAACACGTTTTCATGCATATGTTTTTGTTGTAGTTGGACTATTATGGTTGCTTTAGCAATGTATGCTATTTAACTTACACATTTGTGTATGAACTATTTTGCATGCAATTGTATGAATCTTGTTGTAGACGTGTTGTTGGCTTAACCCATCACTTTGTGATGTCATACCACTCATGTGTTCCTTTCAAGTTGTGTACTATTACAGGCTTCTAACAGACACACTTCCTTTTCCCCTCTATGTGTTAGAACCCCCATGCATCTCACTTGACTCGCTGCAAGGTCGCACACTTGATTTCGACAAAGTTATCACACTTACCTCTGCACGCTACTGCAGTCAAGGCATTACTTTACTACCAATTGTTGGGACTCCTACTCCAAACAGTCTGAGGTCTAGTTGGGACTTATTACCGGGGAGATCCCCTTGACATGTTGGCGGGTCCAACAATGTCAATAGAAGCATACAATTGCAACGTATATAAGGCACTTTCACGGACATAAGAGAGAATGTGGGCCTTTAGAAGAAAAAAAATAGTACTATCCTAATAAAGACACATGGGAGCATAGAAAGAATCATTAATTAACATGTAAAATAGTTCCCAAGATAAAAATGATCATAAGAGCAAGTAACAACACACATTCAAAAATATTTATACCAAAGCCAATGAAATAGTTCATTTTATTTAGTATGTATGAGCACAAAAATATACCACAAACATTAAAATAATAGTCTTACAACATCCATGATACACACATGGAAGTGCATAAGCTCTTAAAGCTACAAAAGTTATGTGAAAGTTCCAAGATACATAATTAAAATGATGCAACACTAGCCCCAATAGTGGAACATGAAGTCACCACTTTCTCCTCCAAAAAATGATCTTCTCTCTTATGCCAAGCTATAGAAGCCAAGGTGAAAAGTATTTTTCTTGAGCTATGAGGGCGCATTTATAACAAATGACGTGACTCTCCATCTCCCTTGCGAATCTTGACCTCCCTCATGACAATTCTTGAGCTCCTATGTGACTTTTGAGCTTCTAGATGACTCTGGGAATTTCTAGTGACTTGCCACAGTCCATGTGTGACCCTTGAGATTCCACATATTTAACATTTTTCTCATTTTTGTAAATACAAAATTGCATTCCATAAATTGTGGAAAAATACATGGACAACATAAGACTTTTGTGATGACACTTTGAGAACCCATGATTTGGCGACTATGACATGAAACTTCATTGTAATGTATCAGTGCCAAGTTCTCCTCTTTGTTTTTATGTCTTCAATCCTTCATGATAGATCTATATTGTACTTGATATTCACCCTCCAAAGGTTCTAGATAAGTGTTGGAACCATTTAAGTCCATGTGAGTTGCCATCTCTCTGTCTAGTACAAGATTCCTTTACTCTTACATTATAATATCTTTGTGTCTTAGCTCCACAAGTGTCCTTCTTGTAACCTCATATTTCTAACCTCCCGGAACATCATCTTGCCATGATAGGATGATAATATTTTCAAATGAAGTTCACTCATGACAAGACTCCGTGAGTCCTAAAATCACCTAGTTTATCTTGTTTTCTTTTGCAAAATGTTGATTTTGATGGGACAATGCATAAGGGTTGAGGGAAGAGGCCTTCTTGACCACAGTGCATAGGATTAGGAGGTAGGGAGTGAAGGTCTAGACACTATGATTGCACAATGCGCAGTAGCAAAGGAGAGTCAAGACACGGATTGTGCATTGGGAAAGTCTAGGAGGGAAGGATAGGAATTTTAGCAATTGTAAATGTGTAGTATGTAGTGCTTGAGGGAGAGGATCCATGTATTATGTATTTGAGCACTGTAGGGGCCAAATTATGGCCCTACTATCCACTTAGACTATGTAATTCACATTAAGGGAAAGGCTGTCCAAGGCATTATACAAAGAGAAAGTATAGGAGACCAGAAAGTTTGGGCATTATAACTGCAGAGTGCGCAATGGATGAGAACGTAGCTCATTGGTTTGTGCAGTTGATCACTGCAAGGGTTCAAATATGACCCTGCTATCCATTGACACTACACAATGTTCAATGCAAGGCATGATGGATCAAGGACTAGACAGTGGGCAAGTGTAAGCATCAAGTTTGAGTGATTGTGCTATGAGGTTGCTCAACGCATGGTTGAAGGAGGTTGTCCTCTATAAGGGTTCAATGTGTATTTCTTGGAGGTAATTTTCTTATCACTGAGGCTTAGGAATGTGCAGTGCACTCAACACTTTTCTAGAAGTTGAATGTGCTCATGAGTTGTGTAGGATGTGAGGATGGGGAGGAACTCCAAAATTGACTAAGTGTGAGATCAATGAGACAAGAGAGTAAAAGCATGTAATAGGTCTTAAGCATGATCACACACACATATACACCCATGCACATATCAAGAAGATACACAGTACCCAAAAAAAACATGCATATAGTGAAAAAACGATAAAACAACACTTATCTCCGAGTGTGACACTTAGGGTGCATATATTTACGACACAAGTGTCGAATGTAACAAAAAGGTGTATTATTCATGGGAATGTGTCCAACACATGTTCTAATGATAAATAGCATCAACAAGTGCAAGAGAGTGCACTGGAATTGACTCTAGAAGGTGTGCCATGGTGCTCTTAAGGTGTCTGAAAATAAGCAAAAGTGGCATGCAAGAGTGAAAGCGACACATGAAAACACAAAGAAAATAAAAGTGACACATGAAAAAATGGAAATAGGAAAAAGAGACACTTGGAAAAGATGGAGCAAGCAAAAAGTACACATGTAAGGGAAAAAGAAAGCAAAAGAAACACTTGCAAAAGTGAAAGCAACAATTGAGAAACTCACCGAGAAGATGGGGTATTTGCAACCATGAGTGAAAGAATGATCCTTATATTCCAACAGTGCATAAAGAGCAAAAGTCAAATATGAATATAAATATGAGCTCTGGAATAGGCTCTTTATACAAGGAAAGTAGACATGCAATTAGATTTAAGATTGGTGAGTGTGCTTAGCGCACGTTGGGAAACTAGGAGCCAAGAGTGAATTGACTGACTTGGATAAGTACACTCTTACTACCAACAAAGAGTGTTCAATTTCTATTTGCAGAGGATTCCCTCACACCGTCACTTTCCATAAGGATTTCACAATATCTGTCTATACGAACTGTGCAAGAACTGGCATCAAGGACTGTGAAAGCACTATCCACAAGGGTTGTGCAATCACCATCTCTAGATGTTGCGCAATCATTATCATTAGGCATTGTTTAGTCATTGTCATCAAGGATTATGTAATGACTGTCATCAATGGTTGCAAAGTGCTTTACTTCAAAAATGCACATTGATTGTTAGGCTTTCTTAGAAGAAGTATGTTATGAGGGCATCACAAGCTAAGCATGTGTAAGAAATTCGCTTCGAGAATTAGAATATTTGAAAGAAGACTTGAGCACATAGAAAAAATTAACCAATCATGGAGCAACTATGAATCAACTTGAAATGAAAGATAACGAGATCATAAGGAGGCTCCAAAATTTAGATATAAGAAAAATTTTGGAGGGTATTTGTCACAGTGGCAAAACATCAACAAGCACCTTTCAACTCTAGCAAAGCGTGGTGTGTACAAAAACCACTGAAGCTTGCTCACATTTACCTTTTATACATTAATAAGACTTTATTGGTAGGTGTGAAGTATATTTTAACCTTTATCGATGATTTATCAAGGCTTATTTGGGTTTATTTGATCAAAAGTAAGATTCATTTCTTTGAAAGATTTGAAGGATTTTGGGCATTGGTTGAAAACCAATGCAGTCAACCCATTAAATGCATAATATATAATAATGAAGGGGAGTATCTGAATCAACCATTCGAATAATACCTTGTTTATTTAGGTATATCTTAGTAGGAGTCTATCCCTCATACTCTTGAATATAAGGGTGTGGTAGAATGCAAGAATTAAAACCTTGTTGAGATGGCTTAATGTCTCTCTCAAGACAAAGATCAATTCACCAAGTTTTGGACTGAAGATGTTTATTGTTCCAATTATCTCTAGAATATCCTTCTAACTAGAGTTTTTAGTTATGTGACTCTAGTTGAGAGATAGTATGGTAAAAATCCCTTAGTTAGCCACCTCATATTTTTTGGATATATTGCTTGGGCGCATATTTCCAATGATTAAAAAAATCAATGGATTCAAAGAGCCATACTTGCACAATGATGGGCTACTCTAAAAGTGTCAAAATCATAACAACTATTTGATCCATTCAGAAAAAAATGTTATCAAGATAAATGGCATCTTTGATGAGAATTTTTATAGAATTAATTTATTTAATTCTTTAATTATAGCATTAATTGAATTTATGCATTACATGTAATTTCGCTGCTCATTGGTTACTAGCGATGATTCAAGCTGCAAAAAATCAATTTTGTCTTGTGCATTTTGCAGACAAGTCTGAATGTCAAAAAGAGTGTCCTTACTAATTTTTATTGTATCATGAACAGTAGAATGTAACAGAGTTTTCATAAACTCTAATACTCTGCAAAAAATCAATTTTGTCTTGTGCATTTTGCAGACAAGTCTGAATGTCAAAAAGAGTGTCCTTACTAATTTTTATTGTATCATGAACAGTAGAATGTAACAGAGTTTTCATAAACTCAAATACTTTAGCAATTCGAGCCATTTTCTCCATTATTAAATTTACACTTTTTTTTTTTTTAAGTAATCAAAACTATGACCCCAATGAAAAAAGTAACACTCACTCAGTCAGTAAATGTGCACCAAACAACTAGTGTGTAATATCTCTATTCAATTTACATACCAGGACTTCAACACACAGACTTAATGCTCCAACCAACAAGCAACAATATCTCAACTAAATCCTTCCTCCAGAATTCCTGCTTAAAACATCCCCTTACTATTACAAACATGGCTCATGAAAATGACACCATGAAAAATTGCAATGAAGAATTCCCCTTTTAGTTTATTTGCTTGAGTCAAGGTGTAGCGAGAAGTAGCAGGTGTTTTAGCATTAAAAAACTGAAGCAAACAAAAATCATATTGTTGAATGCAATGTTATTTTCTTAAATAATGGGCACTGTTGTGAATGAAGAAATCAATACTTTAACAAGGCACTAGTTTGAATGCATTTTCTAAGCAAGCACATACTGAAGTTCTCTTCGAGCAAAGATCTCTAAAAGAACTGTGTGTATTGCATCCTTGGAAGCATCACTGAGGCCCTGGAGGAGGCTGCTAAAGAATGAGGCGAGGCGAGTTGACAGGCTCGATTGAAAAACTAACCTCTTAGCTTAAATATGTGCGTAGGCTCCATGAGTTTCTCGGCAGAGATTAGCACCAACTCCAATATAGAGCAACAACCACACAATTTATCTATCTCTATCTTTTACTTTTGTGTGTGTTCAACAATTACACCTGGTCAGTCAGAAGCCTAATGGAACACTCAGGTACCGCAGGCGATAAAAGAGAGGTTGCAGATATTGTAGAAGTAGAGAGGAGAAATGGAAAACTGGCGGAGGGTTGTGTGAGCAGAGGTTCTCCCTACGAAGCCTGTAAACAATTGAGGAGGAAATGTATTGAAGACTGTATATCTACACCTTATTTTAGTTTCGACGGAGAGGGAGTAGCCAATTTTGCAGCAATACATTAAGTCTTCGGTGTCAGCAATGTCACCAAGATATTGTCGGGAATTCCGAAGAACGGATGTTAAGAGGCTGTAGTCATCATTGTTGGAACTACTACACCTACATGCAGACTCTCAGTTAGAGCATGCAACTACATGCAACTGCATGCAGACTCTCAGTTAGAGCATGCAACTACATGCAACTGCATGCATACTCTTAGTTAGAGCATGCA
>APFE030770751.1:0-13631 GCA_000404065.3 Pinus taeda | reverse complement strand
GCAGCTGAAGCTACTCGTAGCAAGGAAGAAACTGAGGAACAACTTGCAAAGAAGAATGCTGAGTGTGAAAGATTAGAAGAGGAGATTTTCCTCCTCAGGAAGAAGGTTGAAGGGATGAACAAGATCATGAAGAGCTCTCAAGCTTTGGATGACATGCTCAGCTATCACAGATCTCCATCTGATAAATCAGGACTTGGGTATGTAGGTGAATCCTCAAACAAGGATGAAAATGCTTTAAGCAAAGGAGATGTGAAGAAGCCAGAAAGAAATGGTGATGCTCCTAGTTCCAGCAAAGGCAAGGAGAAAAATGAAGGCTGCCATAGAAGAAATCCTGCTCCAAGTAGAAAACCAGCTCCAAGAAGAAATGTAGCTGATGGCAAAAAGGCAAGAGGCAATGGTGATCATCAAAGGATCTCAAGGCAGCAAGGCTTCAGAAGTACATCAAGGAAACCTCCATCTCCCAGGTACCAAAGTTCATTTTTTGGTTATTGTTATTCTTTCTCAAACTTTGGTCATATGGCAAAAGACTGTAGAACATTTCATGGAGATAGATGTTGTGGTCCCCGATAATCTCCAAGAAATAATTTCACAAGAAGAAATCATGAATTTTTATTCATGAAAAATGTTGAATGTTTTAAGTGTCATAACATTGGGCATATGGCACGAGATTGTAATTTGACATGGGCTCTTACACAAGCTAAACCCATGCAAAAAAAAAAAGTTACACAAGTATGGAGAAGGAAGGAAAGGCAATCTGAAAATCCCTTGAACTCCCCAGTGGATCTAAATTTGTTTTGAGAAGAGTCTGCTAAAAGAAGACAAGCACACATTAAAGGGGAGCTTGTAATTTTTGTTGCTGAACTGTCTTAACAGTCACTCTTTGATGGAGACCTTTTATAAGGGAAAAATATGAAGTTAAATCTGCCATAAAAGCAGAGAAGACAAAGGGGCAACGCTCAAATGTGAAGTGCAGCAGCGCAATAAGAAAAGTATGCAAAGCATGGAAACCCTCACAGCAGTGGAAAGATAGAACATAAAACAACAGTTTTTGAATTTTGTTATGGAGCATATGCATTGAAATGCATAGCAATGGAAGGTAGTTTCCTTCTATGTAATGTGAGAGAACATACTCACAGCAGAGTGAGTACAATACATAGCAGTAAGAAAATGTAATGTTTTTCTTCATATGCAATGCAGCATGCAAAGAAATGCATAAAGAGAAACAGGGACAGCAGATTTTTAATGCACATGGGTGAATGATAATGTGTGACAGCAGAAAAATGAAAGGAACTGCACAACAGTGCATTGGGTAAAAAAATGAATGAAGACTAAGATTGTGTGGAGCAAGGTGTAAAGAAAAGTGTAGCAGCCCATGTTAATTTTTTTTGTTGCTGTTGTTGTTGTGTGGAGAATGCAGCGCAAAACAGCGTGAGGATGATTTCTCTCTATGAGCAAGTAATGGAGAGTAAAGAGTTAGTGTATGGGCACACAGCAGTGTGATGAAACAAAAGACAGCCATAGTGCAAATTGCAGAGGCAACGCAGCAGCAAATAAAAACCCAGGATGACAGAGTCTATGGGTATGGGTATGGACAGTAGTGCATAAGAAAAGGCAGCAGCATGATGGCAAGAAGGAGAAGCACAGTAGTGCGAAGAAAATGAAACCAGAACTAAGAGAGAGTGAAGAAATGTGTCTTTACACATCAATGCAAATAAGAAAATGCAGCAGCATGAAGTTTTGTTGAAGAAATGAAAGGTAATGGACAACAGTGTTTGGCAGTAATCCCTCCGTGAGAGGAAGTGAAGTTCTTAGTGAATCCCTCTGTTAAAGAGGAAGGTGCTTTTCAGCACAGTGTCATGGTGAATCCCTCTGTCAAGAGGAAGGTGTTCTTCAGCACATTGTTATGGTAAATCCCTCTGTCATGAGGAAGGTGCTCTTAAGCACAGTTTCAGGTTAATCCCTCTATTAAGAGGAAGACTATTTTGTTGCTTGTGGAACTGCATCTAAAGCAGTGTTAGTGAATCCCTCTGTTAAGAGGAAGACTCTTTTGCAACAGCAGCATGTCAAGGAGTTGAGGAAGTGTTTGGGTAAGAATGAATGTCCAGCAGGTGAAATTAAAGGGGAGTGTTGAAATTGTAATTTCCCCTGTGCGCGGCCCAGCAGTTAAGGCGCGCGGGTCAGCAGTCAACATGCCGAAACCACCAAGCAGAAAACCATAAACCGCCGGGAAGCCATCGCACCGCTCTTTGGCAAAAATGGTTTCCGTACGAAGGGGCTCCGACGCATTTTGGAGGAGGCACGTGGATTGCCATGACATCAGCACCTGACATTTATCGGACGATAAATGTCAGTCAACTCACCCCATCCGATATGCGTCCGATTTGGTCCATCGTTTGTCCGCTGTTCGATTGAAGGAAAAGTTCTCCGGGGTTAGGTTCTCCAAAGTACATAAGGAAGCCTGTCAAAATTAATGCAGCATGGTTGTATTACCATAACACATACCTTATGTTAAATGCAATGACATGTTTGGTAATGTTTTTCAATGTTCTCAATACGGCGCATTAATACGGAGTATGGGCGAAAACATATTGTAAGTTTTTATTATTTTTTTGTGGTATATGTTTTAATAGGAGCGTTGATTCCATTGTAGTTCTTTTATTTGTATTGCACACGGGGATTATATCAAAAAAAGTGTGTTATGTAATTGCACACGATAAAAATTAAAACAAGGGTCCGAAGCACCAAAGATAAAATGTGAAAAACACACACAAGGATTGTAATTCAGTGTGTAGTGTGAAAACACATGGTGAAAAAAACAAGGGTCCGCAGCACCGAAAATGAAGTGTGAGTTACGCACGGGGAGGTGAAAGAAAACCTGAAGTTCGCTGCAACGAAGAAAAACCAGAGGAACGCACAGAAGTGCATGAATGTATTTTCCTTGGGATTGAAATGTAAAAAGAAAGTGCAGCAGCAGAGTAATTTTTTTTGACTTGTAATGTGATGTAAGAAAAAGAATGCACAGCAGTGCAGTTGAAGGAGAAGTGAATGAAGAAAAACAGGAGGTAGTTTTGTTTTATTGTTTCAAAGCAGTGAAAAGGTAAATGTGTAAATCACTGTAATTTTTGTTTTAACACAGCAGTGAATGTAAATGAAATATTTACACACAGTGGTGTAAAATTTCAAAGGAGACAGAGTAATTTCTTTTGTAATGTTTTGGTGAATCCCTCTGAGTGAAAAACGATTCTCAGGTGAAAACAGAGTTTTGGTTTAATGTTGTTTTTTTTGGTAAATTTCTCTCAGCAAAGAGGATGAATGTATATCATTCATTTTATTTTAATGAATAGAGATCTTTTATGGTGGTGAAATACTCTGTTCAGTAAATTTTTTTAAGGCTTCCCTGTGCACAAAAGATCCTGGAGCAAAGGAAACAGAGCATTGACTCTGTGTTCAGTTAATGTTTGGTTTTGGTATTTTCCCATTGCAAAAATACCCAACAACACATAAGGATGCAACTGGTTAATGTAGCAATTAGAATAAATAGGGGTGAAACTGGTTAATGTGCGATAGGGATCTGAGATTTGATCGCATCGCACAATAGCATAGAGAACGGAAATAACGGGGAATCGTAAGGCGGTTTTTCAAAAATAAATGCTGCACGGCACTGTTCAAACTGTGGCGGCAGTTGAAATTACAATTTCAACATCTGTTTCTTTGTTAAACCATGATTGAATTTATTGGTATTTTTTACAGAGTTAACATAAATTTATTTCTTTAGTTTATATGCTAAGATTCATTGGACTGCATCTGCAATCCATTACAAAATTACAGATTGAAGTCAAATATGAAATATCTGGAAGCACGTATTTCTAATTAAACTCAACAGAGCTATACAGTTCAATCCTTATGATCAACATCTGCGATTACGTATAGTCTATGAAAATGCTCTCGACTTTGATGGGATCTTCATTCACTTTGAATGTCGGAACCAATTTTACGGTAACACTCTCCTTCTGATGTGCTTTAGCAGGTTCATGGGTTGATATGTCATTCATTCCCAACCTCAAACAACACTTTCTCGCCCTTTTCTGCTCTTGACGATCCCCATTAAAAACTGGTTTAGCATTGTGGAGCCTTTTATGCTTTGGGGGAGGAGGAATGTGACAGAATGTCCCCGCATATAGCTCTTCTTCTTCATCATCATCCTCTTGTCTAAATTTGATATAAACGTCGAAGCACAAGGGCTTATCATTTGTCACCTCTATCCCTTGTAACACCAGCTGCTCTTCCTTATCCTGGAACCCGATCAGCTTTAATGCTTCAGGTCTTCGTACCCGAGCTGTCACAACGTTTTTTTCTTTATTTCCACGACGAAGAGATCCTTGAGGCGCAGGAGCGACTGCAAGTATGCCAGAAAGCTCATCTGCAGACTTACAGCTTGGAGGTTTTAATGAATCCGCCGTATTGAGCCAGCGGGCAATGTCAGTGATTTCCTGGCGGCCGTGTGACGTATTCTTTATTTTTTCTGCTTCATGCACAGCGTTTGCAAGCTTCTGATAATCGGTCAGATTGGGTGGCGGGGCCATGGCCGCCAGCATCTGTTGGGGCTTCAACGGCAAAGATGTTGATGCCAAGAGCAGTTGGCGACGATACATCGATCCTTCCAGCAATCGCTTCTGACAACGGATACATGTAGTAATCCTTTTCCAGGGCTGCCTCTTCTTGTTATTGGTGCCTCTGAAATTGGGATGGGTGGAGATTGGTATGGCTGGAATAAGATCATCATTTGCTTTTGTGTATGGAGGCCAAACGACGGCGCCAGCCGATTTTGTAAAGACCTTCAAGGAAGGAATCATGGTGGCCATGGCAATGATGGAGTAATGATCAGTTGAGCCAACACTAGGAAAGAGGGTAAGATGTACGTTGGCCGTGAGGTGCTGGTAATGAGGAACGACTAAAGCTTTCTTATAGAAGAAAAATAGGAGGGAAGGCGTAAGCTTCAGGGACACGGAAGAGGGTCATATTCGATGTTTCTCGGTGGCATATTCTACGCGTGTAAAGTTTAAACTATCTATGATGGTCACATTCTTGTTCCCACCTACTTGTTGAAGGGTTAAAGTCTTCAATTGAACGACCTTCGTTGAAATTTGTGTTTTGAAGCGTGGCCAACCAAGTACAACTGGAGTATGTGAATCATGTGAATCCACGCCCTCCCTCTGTTTTCTTGCCGCTATAAGCTGCCCACCTAGTGAACATACTTTGGGAGATTTTTGACAGAGAAAGTTCTTATATTGGAATTTTAGGGTGACAGCAGCGGTTCTTATTCCCGGCGGTGTCTAATCACGCGGTGCAGACTCATAAATTCCCGTGCGTATTGAAAGTCGACAAACCAAATCTGGGCTGGGCCTTCCATATCGACATTAACTGTCTGGACAAAATCAAGATTTGTATTCACCTGTTCCAGGCGTGGAATTTCGAATTTACCTGACCTGTCATGGAAATTTGATAATAACAAAATTAAAGGTAGGTTTTTGTGTTGTGTTATGCAAAATTTTTAAGGTAATTATATTAAGAAGAATAAACAATAACTTACTAGTTTAGATACATACCAACCCAAAAAAGTAGAACTGCTACTGAGCAGATTCTCTAATTTGACATCTGTTTAAACCACCACTCATTATGACGTCCAACTTAAAATGATAAAAATCTGAGATCATGAATTATTATCAAAATGTAGGGTAAGTCCACATAAAATCAATCCGTGATCAGTCACGAGGGCTAAGCTTTATACGATGCGGAATATTTTTCTTTGTATATGCATGCAACAGAAAACGTCAAACTCCAGTCCTGACATGTTCGCTTGAATAGGATATAGAGGCACATTACCTTCGTTCATTTCAAAGCTTTTCAATGTCTTAAAACTAGTGGAAGGCCCACCTAAACCTTGGTTTACATGTACCTCAAAGTTGCGACCATTTGCACAGACTTAAGATTCGGATCAGTTGCATGCTTAATTAGTGATTGAAATGGGTGTTTAATCCGCGTTTTTTTAGCTGAATGTTTAATCGAGAATTTATTGCCAATTTTTTTAGCTGAATGTTTAATTGAGAATGGGTGTTTAATCGAGAATTTATTGCCAATGTGTATATATATCTTTTTCAATTCAAAAACACACGCTTTTCACTGTTATACTAATTCAAACGGTGTATAATTTTTTTTTTCATTTATATATTTAAAAATAGATTTTAAATAATAAAATACAACTAAATCTAATTCTAATCGTAATCCTAGTTCACATCACACCATTACGATCATAGAAAAAAACACCAAATCTCTATTCATTAAACTGCTTCAATACACGTTTAGTTTACAACTGTGAGATGACATTAACGATGTCACCTGCTTCTTCGATCAAATTAACAGCCGTTCGCTGAATACATGGAATTGACATTAGGGATTACGACTGTTCACTCAATACATGGAATTGACGTTAGATGCAGCAATGGTGGTACTAGATGGATGAAAGAGAGTTATTTTAGTGTACATTGCTTTAAATCGTAATCTAAAACCCTGGGATTAGCGCAAGGTGTTTGTTAATGCAGTTAAGAGTATATATGTTTTCCTAATAAGTAATTATTATTTAACCTAATAACAGGTTGAAAGTGAAGCAACATTTTTCTGAGATGGTAGAGTAAATTTTAAATATAAAGTTTGTATTACAAAATTGGTTATACAAATTAAATTAAATACTTGGGAAATTTTAATATGTATTAATTTCAAATAAATATCATGTTTATAAAATAAAAATAAAAAATATCATAAAAATTAATTAAATTATAATTTTACCTTAAACTATTATTATTACTAATTATAAAACTAAACAATAGGTAAGTTAAACATATATACATTTAATAAAATATGTAACTATATTTTTAACAATCAAGATTCTTACTTTACTATGGAGATTCTTAATTTTTTAATAGTCTTTGTTACAATATATTGGGTCAATATTGTTAAACTATTAGAGTCTGCAAACACTGAGAAAAATGGAAGAGAGAATGAATTTTGGGTATTCAGTAGTGCTAAAAAAATTAATACATAAAGTAGCTAAGCTAAGCTTAACTGCATGCAAGCATTAAAGCTAAATAAAGCTATGAGTGATTTATGTTATGCTAATGTGCATGTACACCAACACCCCCCCTTAAGCATAACTTAGGTGAATATGAGCAAGCTAGATGAGTCCCAACAACAAGGTCATTTTAAGTACCCATGTACAATGCATGAAAGAGGAGAGAAGGAAAACCCAATGGAAACAAACCCCCCCTCAAAATACAATGCAAAACTAAAAGAAAGGACAATTGCTAGGGAGTTGTGTCCTTCACCCCAAGAGGATCCCACATAAAGTGAAACGTTTGCTGAGTGAAAGTCTTGGTGATGATGTCAACACTCTAGTCAAAACTGGCACGGTATTGTAGATCGATGATCTGACTATGAATCATTTTTTTGATGTAGTGCATGTGGATCTCGATATGTTTGGTATGTTGCCACTAAATTGGATCTTTGCAAAACTTCAACATACTCTGATTGTTGCACCATATGACAATTGGATGATGGACAATGATACTATTCTCACCTTCTGCAAAAAGAGTTCTAGTTGTACAAAGAGGGAAAAAGAATAGGGATGCTTGGAGCTAGTATCCAATCCATAGAAGCACTCAAATTTAATTTGGACCCCCTCAAATGGATAGTGCCTTGAATTAGCTTTCCAACGATATATGGAACTCCTCAAATGGACTCCAAAATCAAAAGTTAGAGCATATTGAAGTTACCCTTGAAAACCAGAAAACAAAGGAAAATGCTTAAGTATAAATTCGAGATCCCGCATGTCAAATTTTTGTAAAGCAATAATAGTGGAGGTCATAGAGAACCAACGATCACCAATCACCAATATCGACAAATTAGAGATCGTAGTTCCAAGGTACAATATACATCGTAGTAATTGGAGGTCATGTAGTATCAACAGGGGAACACATCAGAGGACAAAGCCATATCAGCGGTCAGTGACTGCAACAACAGAAGACAAGTTGCAAATCAACAATCAGCGATATTTAACTGACCACCATTAAGAAATTGCGAGGGAAATAATCCGATAGTGTAAACTGTTGGGGAAAGGCCGAAAGAGATTTACAAAGGATTTCCATTGCAAAATAGGGCAGGTTGGGCCTTTTTCTTTCTCCTCCAACTAGACTATGACACAATAATATTGGTTCTGATAAAGGCCACGTGGCAGCTAGCCTCACCTTGATGTGGCAGTATGGTGGACATGTGGCACGTAGATCTGGCATTTTCAGGGGTCTAATGGGGGCATATCCGAGCAACACAGGTCACCACTCAGGAAGCAACATGTGACATTGGTGACGCCACTTATCAAATATTGGCGTTTGGCTATCGCAACTTCTGGAGGGTGCAACCAAAGGTAGTGTTATGAAATCATTGATTGCAATATCCCGATATCATGGGCTCAAAGCAAGATGGATAGGTGGCAAGAGGTGGGTTACGTGGATATGTGTGCCTTATGTATCATGACCAATGGTGGAGTAGAAAAGTCATTTAAAACCTTTATAACACAAATAAATTTTATTAAAGGTTTTTGTGTTCAAGTCTTAGCAAGGGCCCTCCCTGATAATCTTTCTAATTTGTCCAGACCACATCGCATATCAGAGATCTCAATCTTTGGTAGGATGCACCAAAGACATGGATCAGTAATTGGTGATATGGCAAGTCACGACATCTCAAATGGACCTAGGTGCTTAAGTGTGCGGTCCCATGTGTTACACATGGGGACCATTAGTGATGTTGTATTCCAAAGAATCAACCTCCATCCCAAGCTCCTATCATATAGTTTCCGTCTAAGCCCTAGGGCTAAGGAAAGAATGTGCCCAATCGAAGATCAGCGTTCGTAGTTTTGCAAAGGTTGTTTATTTTAAAGTCTATGATAAGCTTGAGCTCTGATACAACACAATGATCGTTTCACAGGGCCTGTTCAGTTCTGATGGACTGATAAAGGTACAAAGGGGACGAATGAGTTGGAATTTACGCTTAGGATATGTTATGGCCATCATGAGTGATCACTCCTAATTTCTATAAAAGGAAGGAGTAAAACTGTTAAAAGTGAAAGCGATAAGGAACCGAACGAGATAACATGACGTGTAATGTGGCAGAAACGTGATTGGACCTCAGACCAAGAAAGGAAGTGGCATGGAGATAGTTTCACAAACCATAATTTCAGTTTCACATGTTTTGTTATTCGGTTTTTTTGTTAGTATGCTTTATTTTAAGGAATACCATCTTTTTTTTGTAATAATTAGGGGCAATAGAGCCTACACATTGAGACAGCTAGTCATGCAAATAGCTGGATGCTCAGGCCTGAGATATTTTGTAATTGATTTTCAAGCTTTCCCTCTCCTTATAAAATGGAGGAAGAAACAATTAACAAAGGTTCACAATTTTGGGAAAGACTGCTCTTCTAAGGGACCTTTCCTATTTTCCTAAAGGCCTACTTGAAGATTTTTGTATGTTGGTTTTCCTGAAGAGATTAATACAAAGTTTCTAGTGATTCCAACTAATTTGGATTGCAGTATGTTCTTCTCCCTTTTTATTCATATATGTTTATAATTCTTCACAAATTACATGTCATGGTAGCAGCTCGTTGTATTTCCCTTTAGATACAGATTCATTTAAATCAAAACATTGATGGATAATGTGTGTTTCAAGGTGGAAATCGAGTCTTTAAAAAGCGCTCCATGCATCTCAGTAGTTCATATAATCCCCTCTCTCTCATTTCTCTATAAGTCTTGTTATATAGTATTCTTATGTCTTAAGCTCTATATGATGGATTCCTCCTCTACTACCTTCCCCCATTACGTATTTCTCAACAACTAAATCACTACAAAATCTGTTTTATTTGGCCACCTTAAATCAAAAGATTGTTTCCTCAGTACTCCATTGTACAATCTTCTTTCTATTTGATATCTTTATGAATGATTCTAAATCAAACTCATTTGTATTTCTGTGACAAACTAATGTGTTGTAAGTCTTTACTATAAATATGTCAAGTACTCTTCAAGATGTCCTAGGCACTAGAATATTATCAACCCAGATACTTTTCCCTGGGTATGACAAATCTTTACATTCCCTCTATTAGGTTTGAAGATCTCTCATCTTGGTGACTCCACTGTCTAAATTTTATTATAAAAATATTGTCGACTCCACTATCTATATCTCTCTTTGATCACTCTTACTTATAATAGGCCCCATACTCGTTTATATACTACTTAGCAAAATACACCATATGTATCTAACCTAGAAAGAATAATATCCAAAAGGGTTTGGAAAGAAAAAACTCCTAACGCCGATGCTACTGTCTCTTCATTTCCTGAAACCTCCTCATCTAGTTCTCAGAAAGCCATAATTCATTGTTCTAAATTTCCTCCTAGAGTCTTGGTATATCCTCAAGAAGGCGGTCATCCACTCAGTACTGTGTCCCTAAAGGTAAAAGAAGAAGTTGAAGAAATGAAAGATAAACTCCAAAGAAGCCCTACCCATAGTGTGAACAATTTCTCATTCCACTGTTAGTCTATTGTCTTACCCTTGATAATATGTCAAGCTCCTCCAGTAATTCAAGCACCACCACCTCTGATCCAAATGGTTGTCCCAGGTTTCTTGCTAAACAAATATGCTGCCTTAAATTTGCCTCAACCTTTGAATTCTATGCCACAAGACTATGTCAAGCTCCTACCAAGGTATAATGAAGAAGCTGATGTAACAGCACAAAGGCATATAGAATTTTTTTGTGTCTTTGCATAGAATCTAAATGATGAACAACATGATGTAGTGTTGAGACTTTTCATCCTATATTTGGATGAGGAGGTCAGGAAATGGTTTCAATCCCTGCCAAATGCTTCCATTAACACCTCGGAAGAAATGGAGAACTCCCTTTTGTAGATTGGAGTGTGAAGAGAGAACATGGGTACATTCTCATTGAGTTTAATACTATTAAGAAGAAATCTGGTGATGATATCTTAGATTTTATTAAAATATTTAATAAGTTGTACAATAATCTTCCTGCTAAAATCAAACCTCCACAGGTTGCTGCCTGAGTAGTCTTTGCTGGGGCCTTTGACTTAGAATTCAGTTTTACTCTTAGAGAAAGGAAGTCTCCTACCATGGACCAGATCCAAATCGATGCCCTTGAAGTAGAAGAAAACTTTACCTCCACAGGGAAGTTAAGAAGAACATCTAACTTTGGAGAGAAGAAAAAGGGAAAAGAGGAGGTAGTTTCCTCAAGTGGAAGAGAATTTCAAGAACATAGGATAGAGGAGATGGATAAGTTGATAAAGAACTTATCAAAAAAATTGACAAAAATGGATCTGGAAAATAAAAGCCTTCAAAGAAAAAAATTCCTAGCTACCAATCACAGTTACAATCCCCAATACAAAAGACCCCCCTACAGTTAATGCAAAGGGAGAGGAAAGAGCAGAAGATCATATTCATCCTCCATTATATATAGCGGATGATCCGAAGGAATTGTCACTTGATACAAGAAACTTTCGGAGGAACTTGTACTCCTCTTTCTCCGATGAGGGACAGTAACTCAGGACATATGAAGAAGAGGAAGATATTCATGCCACGCTAGATGATAATGAGATCGATGGTTGTTGCAAACAGTTCGCTGACAATGATGTAAACTTCGAAACGGGAATTGATACTGTTGCCCATTTCATAGAGAAAGCAAAAAATTGACCCGATTTTGAAAGGGGTGATGCAGAACACACATATTTTTTTAGAACATAGTTTTTGACACTTTAAATAAGCGATACGATTACCTGTTTCGTAGAGGTAGTAAAAACATGCCCTGATTTTGAAAATGGTGATGCAGAATACAATATTTATTTTTTGGAGCATATTTTTGACAATTTAAATATTCTTATGTATCAAATATAAATATTTGTTTTTAAATGTTAGTGATTTTTATGATGATTTTGAAACGTATTGATGCAACGTGTTATACAACATACCTTTTTTTAGAGGACTTATTTTTCACACTTTAAAATTTATTATGTCCATTTTTTATTTTAAATTATGGTTACTTAATGAATTTTCAAGTTGTTTTATTTTTATTTTTTAAAATGTTGATTACCTTAAGAAACACATAAAAATATATATACAAAAAAAGACCAAAAAATGTTAATAAAAAAAATATCAGACCACCGCTAATTATGACGTCAATATGCTGGTCGAGGCAGAACACTCTATCAGAACAAGTAGGACTCAAATGATCAGCAATTATGCGTCCTCATAAACCATAAAAGAATTTGGAGAAAAAGGAAACATAATAATATATATAGTTATTATAATATAATATATATATATATTATATATATAAAAGCCAAATCAAAGATATAAAAATAAAAAACATTAAAAAAAAGAAAATAAATAAAATAAAACAAACTAGATTAAAAATAGAAAAATTAACAAAAATAAAAAAAAACTAGTAAATTAAACATTAACATTAAAAAAAAAAAAAAACAAAATAAATTGAAATTTAAAAAGCCAAAAAAATATAAAACTTTAAATAATATTTCTTTTAAAAAAAATATTTTTTAAAATTTTTAAAGAAACACTGTATTTTTCCTATTAAAAATAAAAACAAAATTTATTAAACCTACATTTTTTTATTTAAACAACAACAAATTTTTTTTAAAAATTTAATATTTTTTAAATTGTTTTTTTTTTTTTTTTAATATATATTAAGATAAATTTTAAAATATTTTTTTAAAGCGTTTATGTTTTTATTTTTTTATTCAAAAAGAAAATTATATAAAAAAATTCTATTGTTATTTTTAAACTAGTTTTTTGATTTGTTTTTTTTAAACAATTTTTTTTTTAAGTTTTTTATTCAAAGAAAAGAATTATTAAAAAAAAAATTTCACCCTCTCGGCTGCCCGTGATGGCGCGGCCCTGGGCGGAGGCCTGCATGCAGGACCTCCACCCGGGGTCATGCCATAGTGGGCGATCGAGAGGATAGAGGCATGATTCTAGGAATCATGCCTTGGCGCTCCTCGCCGCCCATAGTGGCGTGGCCCCAGGTGAAGGTCCTGCACGCAGGACCTCAGCCCGGGGTCGCATCACTGCCGGCGGCCGGGACGGTGGAGGGGCATCGTGGGCAGCCAAGAGGGCGAAGGGGTGATTCCACGTAGCACCTCCGCCCAGGGCCGCTCCACTGCGGGCGGCCGGGAGGGCGAAGGGGTGATTCCACGTAGGACCTTCGCCCAGGGCTACTCCACCGCGAGCGGCCGGGAGGGTGGAGGGATGATTCCCAGAATCGCCGCTCCACCCTCTGGGCCGCCTGTGGTGGCGTGGCCCTGGGTGGAGGTCTTGCGTGGAATCGCCCATTCACCCTCTCGACCGGCCGCAGTGTCGCGACCCCACCCACGCGCTAGGCCTCTGCCCGGGGTCACGCCACCGTGGGCGGCTTGGAAGGCGGAGGGGTGATTCCTGGAATCGCCCCTCTACCCTCCTGGCCGCCTGTGATGTCGCGGCCTCGGGAAGAGGCCTGCACGGAATCGTCCCTC
>APFE030770745.1:0-11395 GCA_000404065.3 Pinus taeda | reverse complement strand
ATTACAGAGATAACCATAAATACAGAGATGCGATAACCATAAATAAAGAGATGCAGCGGAAATCACACTTCATTTCATTAATGGAAAATACCTAAATATGCTTACAACCAGAATTGGAAATAAACCAGCTAGGACGATGGTAGCTTATCTCTGAGAAGAGATGTGTGGCTACATGCCTCTGAACTGTGTTACAATGAGGCTCAAAGGCCTATTTATTGTTGAGAAACAATTCCAAAACCCTTCACATTCCAAAACCTAACCCTGGAAGATGAAACACCAAATTGTGGGCCCTGTTTTTGGGTAAGTTGGTACATCAACTTCCCGGGGTCGCGAATTGGTAGTCTTATCTCCATTTGACGTGCATGATAGCCCGTTAGAAAGATCTCTCCGAGGACTACGACGGAAAAGATGATTTTTATATAGAAAAATTGCTGGCGGTAGATTTCCCAAAAAACATCGTTTAGGGCCTCAAAACAGCTCCAGAGGTTTAGGACCCGAAAAACTGCTAAAAATAGTAAATTGTGCTATAATTAAGGAAACTGAAAGAACTGAACGAAGGACTAGAGGGGATCCATGTGGACTTGGCAGGTGGCCACCAATATCCACCTGGATCATTCCTCCCCCCTTAGGAAGCAATGGTCCCCATTGCGTTGAGTTCCTCCATCTGCTGAACTTGTCTGCACTCTCTGGTGTGTCCAGTAATGGTGGGAAGCATGGTCGATGACGGTCCACATTGAACACTTGGTGTAGGTGAAGGAATGGAGGAATGCTGTGCTCCAGAGCATTGTTTCCCGTAGCCTTGGTGCTGGTGTAAGGACCATGTTGGAGTGGTCTGAGCTTCTGATGGGTTCTGGTAAGGCGTTCTTTCTGTCGGTGTAACCAGACTTTGTTGCCCGCCTGAAACTTGTGTGGTACCCCTGTGGGTGAGGAGAAGTTGTTCCTGTGTTCTGTCATGACTGTATCCCTTTGCTACTGCTGCTGCGTGGAGGAACCCTTTGCGGGGGTCATGGATGTAGCAACGATTTTCCCCTTACTTTGGGGGTGAACCATACATATGAATTTCCTGGTCTGTGATATGAGCTTGCTGCCTTTCTTAGTAGTGATCACGGATGTGGCGGTAGGTGGGGCTACCTCTGGTATCCTGTATAATGAATTATTCAAAGAAATAATGACAGTACGAGGCCTTGACTCATACACAGCATGTCGCCTCCACAAGTATGGCTGGCCTAATAGTACATCACAAACATCCAGAGGTGTAACATCACACAATACCTCGTCTGTTAAGGGCTTGATGCTGTAGGGAAGGCGGCACTGCTGGAGAACTTTGAGATCTCGTCCTTCGTGAAGCCACCCGATACTGTACGGCTGGGTGTGGTGTAGTCGGTAGGCCCAACCGCTTCACGACTTCTGCTGAAATAAGGTTCTTTTGGCTGCCACTGTCGACAATGAATTGCAGCGGCGAACCCTTCACCCACATCTGTGAGTGGAAAAGACGTTCCCCCTCCTCTGGCTCTTCGGCTCATTCTTCTGGATCTTGGCAGTGGAAACAGTGGCCCTGGGATCCGCATCAATGATCTGCTTCCCTTTGCCATTCTCCTTGTCGGGTTCTGGCTCAGGGTCGGAACATGTATCTGATTCGGAAGCCTTCAACGCGGCCCAACTAGTGACTGCTTGGTCGACCACTCACTTGTGTTATGAAGTGGGACTCTTGTGGAACCACACCACTTTCCTGTGTCCTTCTTCAGCTTTGTGGTGTTGTTCTTTTCTTGCGGCTTCGACGAGTTGTCTTGGGTCACCCGCCTTGGCTTTGTCCTTTGGGCTTCGGATTAGAAGATCCAAAGTCTCGCTTCTTTTGTTTGAACTTTTGCTCGATTTTGACAGCGTATCGGTATGCTGTGCCGAGTGAGGAGATGTTCAAGAACTCCATCTCTTCCTGGATGTATCCATGTAGGCAGCCACGGTATTTGAGTACCAGATGCAGCTCATAATATTTGATACCCAGCTGTGTGCGAAGGGTATGAAAAATGTTTGTGAACTCTGGCACATCTTGATCTCGTCCCTGCCGCAGTGTGGTCCATTTGATGTATTTGTCCTCATAGCTTTTGACAGGGTAGTATTGCTCCTTGATGGCATCCCGGAAGTCATTCCAAGTGGGTGCGGCCGAAAATAGTGAGCTTGTGCTTTCATCCTTCTCCTCGCAGTAGGATTCCCACCAGTCCTTGACGTGGGGGGCTGCTTTGAGAAGAGCGAAAACAATCTTTTCCCGACTTGAAAATTCAAGAACAGAAAAACACCCATCTAGTAGATTTAACCATTTATCTACCACATCTGTGTCTATTTTACCCTCGAAGATGGGGATTTCAAAATTCACTTGTACCTTAAAGGGCGTGGCATTTCCAGAGTAGCTGCTGGAAGCCGATGCGTCACCTCTGGGTAGCCGCTGAAGGATCTGCGCAAAGCTATCCGTCATCGCGTTCCTTTGCCGCTCGAGGGCTTCTTCGAGAAATATTTTGATAGGATCTCTTGCCCCCTCATCTTTCTTATCATCCGCCATGGGAGGCCATCGGGATTTGCGAGGTTGGTCTTGCAAAGGTTCGACCAATTCAAGCCCTAACTCCTTATATCCCGACCTCGTTGGGGACATGCAAAGAAAAATAGAGAAAACGCAGACCGCTCTGATACCACTGATCCGGATTTAAACAGGAACACAATAAAATATAGAGATAACCATATACACAAAGATGCAGTGGGAATAATACTTCATTTCATTAATGGAAAATACTGAAATATGCTTACAACCGGAAATAGAAATTAACCAGCAAGGGCGATGGTAGGTTATCTCTGAGAAGAGATGTGTGGCTACATGCCTCTGAACTGTGTTACAATGAGGCTCGAAGGCCTATTTATTGTTGAGAAACAATTCCAAAACCCTTCACATTCCAAAACCTAACCCTAGAAGATGAAACACCAAATTGTGGGCCCCATTTTTGGGTAAGTTGGTACATCAACTTCCCGGGGTCGTGAATTGGTCGTCTTATCTCCGTTTGATGTGCATGATAGCCCGTTGGAAAGATCTCTCCGAGGACTACGACGGAAAAGACGATTTTTAGATAGAAAAAGCATTAGCGGTAGATTTCCCAAAAAACGTCGTTTAGGGCCTCAAAACGGATCCGAAAGTTCAGGACCCGAAAAACTGCTAAAAATAGTAAATTGTGCTATAATTAAGGAAACTGAAAGAACTGAACGAAGGACTAGAGGGGATCCATGTGGAATTAGCAGGTGGCCACCAATATCCACCTGGATCACCCTATGACCAAAAGAGTGAAATTGAACGTATGGTTGCAGAAATGCTAGAGGCTGGTATAATTCAACCGAGTCAAAGTTCTTTCTCTGCTCCAGTAGTATTGGTGCACAAGAAGGATGGATCATGGCGAATGTGTTCGAATTATAGGGAGCTCAACAAGCTCACTATTAAAGATAAGTTTCCCATTCCTGTCATTGATGAATTACTGGATGAATTGCATGGATCAATTTACTTCACCAAGTTGGATTTTCGTTCAGGATATCATCGAATGACAATGAAGACTGAAGACATTCCGAAAACAACATTTAGAACTCATGAGGGTCACTATGAGTTTTTGGTCATGCCTTTGTCCTTACCAATGCACCTTCTACATTTCAAGGTTTGATGAATTCCATTTTCAAACCCTTCCTTAGAAATTTGTGTTAGTATTTTTTGATGATATACTAATCTACAACAAGTATTGAAAGGATCATGTTGAACATGTTAACAGGGTGCTACAACTATTAGAGGAGAAACAATTATATGCAAAAAAATCCAAATGTTTTTTTTGGAGTACACTGTATCTCATGAAGGAGTTAAGGTAGACCCTAGCAAATTAAAGCCAATAAGGAATGGAAAATCCACCCATCCATAAAGCATCTGCGAGGATTTCTTGGGTTGACAGCATATTATCGCAAGTTTGGTAAGAATTATGGGAGAATAGTAGCACCTCTAACCAAATTATTGAAGAAAGATGCATTTTCATGGACTCCAGAAGCAACAAAGGCCTTCGAACATTTTAAAGAGGCAATGTTCCAAGCACTGGTCTTAGCTACATTGGACTTCACAAAAACATTTATTGTGGAATGTGATGCTTCAGGAAATGGAATTGGTGTTGTTTTAATGCAAGAAGAAAGACCCATTGCTTTTGAAAGTCGTCCAATCAAAGGAAAGGTTTTACACAAAGCTATTTATGAGAAGGAAATGTTGGCAATACTACATGCACTTAAGAAATGGTGACCCTACCTAATGGGAAGACACTTCAAGGTAAAAACGGATCATGATAGCCTTAAATGCTTTTTAGAACAAAGATTACCCTCTGAAGAGAAACAAAAGTGGGTCACAAAGATGTTTGGTTATGACTTTGAAATTATCTACAAAAAAGGAAAGAAAAATGTGGTGGCAGATGAACTCTCAATAAAGGATGAGGATGTGGAAGCATTGTTGTGCGCCATTTCTATTATCCAACCAGATTAGATAAAGGAAGCAAGGGAGTAATGGAAGAATGATGAATAAGTGTGGGAACTTATTCAAAAGTTACAACAAGATTCCAGTACATCTGATACATTTAGCTGGAAAAATGATTTGTTATGGTACAAATATCGCTTATACCTCTGTAAGGATTCCCAACTCAAACAAAATATTCTTCCAGAATTGCATGCTTCTCCCTTAGGAGGGCACTCAAGATTTTTAAAACTTACCATAAGGTTAAGTAGGAATTTTTTTGGGATGGCCCTAAATCGTATATTCAAAAGTTTGTGGCGGAATGTTTGGTATGCCAACAAAATAAAGCTGAAACAATTAAGACACTAGTTCTATTACAACCTTTATCCATTCCAAGCCAACATTGGGAGGAGGTTTCAATGGATTTTATCACAAGTTTACCCAAGTCTGAGGCAAAGAGTGTCATCATGGTGGTAGTTGATAGACTTACCAAGTGTGCACACTTTTGTGCATTATCACATCCATTTAAAGCCAGTACAGTTTCTACATCATTTATGGAAACAATTCAGAAGCTACATGGAAACCCAAAGATTATTGTAAGTGACAGAGATCCCATTTTTACTGGAAACTTTTGGACATAATTATTTTCTTGTCTTGGTACTCAGTTAGCTCATAGCTCATCTTATCATCCTCAATCTCATGGGCAAACTAAGATAGTAAACAAATGTTTGGAAGGATATCTTCGTTGCTTTGTATCTGATAAATAGACACAATAGGTCAAATGGTTTCCTCTAGTTGAATGGTGGTATAGAACTTCCTTCCATACAGCAAAAAAAATGACCCCATTTATGGCACTTTATGGGTATCAGTCACCATCCATCACATCAGATTTAAGAGAAAATTCTAAGGTTCAAGCAGTGGAACATCACATCGAAGATCAAAAACAAGTCCTCCAACTCTTAAAGGATAACCTCGTATTGGCACATAATAGAATGAAAGAACACGTAGATCAACATCGCAGTGAAAGAAGTCTTGATATAGGTGATTGGGTATTCTTAAGGCTACAACCATATAAGCAAATATCCCTCAAGCAAGCTAAGAAGGATAATAAATTATCACCAAAGTATTATGGTCCGTACAAAATGCTACAAAATATTGGTACTATGGCATACAAATTAGAGCTTCGTGCAGCTTTTCGATTGCACCCACTTTTCCATGTTTCATGCTAAATAAGGTTATAGGCGACAAGCTACCAGTTCAAACAATATTGCCAGAACTTGACGAGGAAGGAAAAACTATATTGGAACGAGAAGCAGCCACAGAAACAAGAACTCGATAGCTACGAAATCGATCAATTTGAGAGTATCTTATCAAGTGGAAGAACTTATTTGCTAAAGATTCCACATGGGAGGATGAGAATTTTATACAGAAGCATCTAGAACTACTCAAGCGTTGAGGACAACACATTTTTTGAACGAGAGGGGCATGTTGGATCCCCATAATACTAGTGGTTACCCCATTACTATTGTACTTGTACCCCTTATTAATACTGTTGTGCCCATATTGTTACTATTGTGCCCCATAGAAGTCCACTATTGTTATTATTGTGCCTTTACATTATTATTGTCATGTAGGCTCTCATTATGTTATGACCCCTTAGACTCCTATATATAGAAAGGAGGTCTCTCCATTTGTATCATCCAAGAATTGTTCATTTATGTAATGTAAAGGAGGTTTCCCCCTCGAAGAGGCTGAATTCTAAGGCGTTGATCTATCTTTTCTATCTTTTCTTGAGCTAGTTTCATAACATTCAAGCTCCAAAAAGACGAGTTCAACTTGGAAAAGGAGGAGTTTATATAGCTTTGATAGAGATGAGATGGTTCCTATTATGATGGGAGAGGTATTATCTCTTTGGTTTTTTCCATCTTTTAATGGGGAAAAAATTCCAAAGAGATCTCCTCAGCTTTATCGAGCCCAACGAACATCCAACACATCGCCACTAGAAGTTTCTAGACATGAAACTCTGTTTCCTTTTTATAAAATTTCCACAAATAGACCAACATGGATATTGGGCTAGCAGTAGCACTGATCGGCGTAGGTCATAGTGTAAACTTCTGCCATCGGCACGGGTGAGACACTCAGAAAGAGTGTTGATCTTGAAAACTTTGTTTTAAGAAGGATTCTTTGGAAATTTCTTGAAGGGAGTGGGGACTTATTTCTTCAAACTTCAAGGGATGCAAGAACATAAGTTTCATGGTGAAAGTATAAGAGAGTAGTCACTACTAGGGTTCTCCAAGATTAGGAATGGAGAGTGACACGAGAGTGAAAAATCACTGTGTAACACGTACACATTGAATCACATAAAGATAAGTTCAAATTAATACAAGAACAAAGTTTTATTTCACAATTCTTTAGCAATTAACTATTACTTCCTGCCTACTATCATTTACAGAGGTTAGATATTTATATGGAATCCGTCCTCAACAATGTGAGACTTCTATTCCTACACATCTTTTGTTCAATCCTTATTAAAATTTGAAACTACAGAGAAAGGTGTAACTTCGTCAATTTTCTATTTGGAAAGAAAATCAAAGAAATGTGATGTACTGAGACTTTTTTTGCTACATGTTTGACTTGTGTCTTTGACCATGCCACTGTGTGATTCCTTGGGTGAATTGCCTCAAGTCAATAGGAGAAGATCCATGAGGGGATCGATCCTCAACTACCCATGTGCTTAGTTGCTTCATTAGCGTAGTAAAACCCCGCGAACCATGGAGGTAGCTACAGATTTATAAAATAGGTGCAGAATCATGTTAATTCCATAGCTAATGTAATCTTTAACATAACAATAAGGAACATTAACGAAAATGAAAAATAAGGCATGTAAGAGGTTTTAGCTTATCAAAATCTATGATTTACTACCTTTATTGAGTTGATAATGATGATGAAAAAGGGGAAAATTGAGGAAAAAGGGTGTCAAAACAAAAGAATTATGGAACTCTACAATAATTATGGTCACATTGTGACAAGGATTATGCATTTCTCCAATGTCACATTGTAACAACCATTGTCATCTATGGTCAACCATGGTCTAGCATCGTATTATGACAAATATTGTCTCAATATGAAAATAAATCATGATCAGAATGATCCAACGTGGTATTGTGCCAAAGATTGTCTCAATATGAAAATAAATCATGGTAAACCATGGTCCAACATCGCATTGTGACAAAGATTGTGTGAATATGAAAATCAATCATGGTCAACCATGTTTATTTTTGGGTTTATAATATTTATCTTAGTGTTTATATACCTTGATTTTATAATATTAATCCCTTGGTTTTATAATATTAATCCCTTAGGTTTATTAATCTAATGGTTCATATTCCTAGGGTTTATAATATTAATCCTATGGTTTAGTAGAAATTTGTTGGGTTTATAATCATGGTCAACGATGGTCCAATGTTACATTGTAACAAAGATTGTCTCAATATAAAAAAAATCATGTTCCACCATAGTCAACAATGGTCAACCACGGTTAACTATGGCCAATCATGGTAAAGAATGGTCAATCATCATGTCACATTGTGACAAAGATTGTGTCTTTCTCCAATGTCACATTGTGACAACCATGGTCATCCATCGTCAACCATGGTCCATTGCCACATTGTGACAAAGATTCTCTCAATATGAAATTCAACCACCGTCAACCATGGACCAACTTCCCATTGTGACAAAGATTGCCTCAATATGAAAGTTAACCATGGTAAATTTACCATGGTAAATGTTGAATTGTGAGAAAGAATGTGTCAATATGAAAATAAATATTGTGTCAATGTATTATTTTGATAAAATTACATTTATTTGTGTAATTTAAATTTAAATTTTAAGTTTATTTTTTAATTTAACTTTTACTAAGTCTTGTGTTAATAAATTAATTTAAATATAAAATATATATACAGTTACTTTGATAAAAGCGAAGTTTATTTGAGTAATTTTAATTTTAAATTTACTTTTATAATTTAAATTTTATTAAAGCTTGTGTTAATAAATTAATTTAAATATAAAATATATATACGGTTATTTTGATAAAGGTGACGTTTATTTGAGTAATTTGAATTTAAATTTTAAATTTACTTTTTTAATTTAAATTTGGGTAATTTAAAGTTGGGTAATTTGAGTAATTTAAATTTGGGTAATTTAAATTACCTTTTTAATACGTCATTTTAAGTCGTGGCTATTGATAGTACACCCAAAAGTGGGCGTAATCCCCCCAAAAAAAATTCAAAAAATCTTGTAGAGGCACTTTTTGAATGTTGTTCTTGATTGTGGAAATGGATTGACAATCATCAAAAACATCTCGGACACCATCAAAAACATCTAGAACACCTAATATTTTGAAGTTTAACGAATATAAGTGGGACTTACAAAAATCCTAGCTGAATTTTCTCTAAATAGGACCAGAATTTCCATAACTTTCCGGGCAATTCTTCCAGCTAGTTAGACTACTACCCATTTTACATGGCATATTGGAATGTGTCAATGTATTGAACAATGATAAAGAGCCCAAGAATTGAGGTCCAAAATTGAAAGAATCGTGGAAAAAAAATCTCATAAAATCTTGTAGAGGTTGTGTTTGAATAATGTTTTATCTATGGTGGAATTGGATTAGGCACCATCAAAAAAGTAGACCACACCTAAAATTATGAATTTACACAGGTTTTACTTGAATTTACAAAAATCTCTCACAAAGTTTTTGAAAATATAGTCGGAATTTAGGGAAAAAAAGCATAATCCTTAGACTATTACGATAAAGACTCTCCAAAATGGGTCTATACCATAATGAGCCCATGGTATTGACCCATTGTATTGACCTTCGTTTTTTGAGGAAAACAATAAAATAAGGGTTCTAGAGAGTTCATCCTGCGTTTAAAAAGGAGATAAGAGCTAAGCATTGTGGACATCTTCTAACTATCTATTTTTTTCTAGTTTTGATCCTAAGGAGGAAAACCAGCGTGAGTGGGTGTAATTGTCTGATAGATACATTGATAGATACATTCAAAGTCCATTATTGTGATTCTACAACAGGCAATGGAAAACCCTAATAGGCGTGGGGAAGAAAATCCAACAGATCTTGTATCATGGGCACCACCAGACATAGTTACCAGCGCAAAGGATATAAGCAATGATGTTCAACCTCATGAACAGCAACAAAGAGGAATAATGGTAAGGGATTACTCCTCTTCTTTTAATAGTTTTGATGTGCTCCGTTACCGAGAGTTTAGTAGCAATAACAAAAAGCTACCAAATATTTTTCGAGAGTATCATGTAGCTGCATTCACTAATGGATTAGGTAACATAACAGGAGTGGTGATAACACATAGCATAGTGTGTTATATTCATGTGACCAGGAATGGTACCTGTATAGTTCCGTTCAGTCTTAATTTAGATTATGGTAATGATGGCCAGCCCCCTGTGCACCAGCGTCTAGAAATAGATAATGAACGGCCTATTACGAGCCAACTATCATGGAAATCCTTGTTTCACGTTTATAATCCGCATAATGAGTCTCTGATCATGGTTACTGAGGGTCCGCGAAGGCGAAGGATTATAAGCATTCCAATTGAATGCATAAAAATAGGAGCTACAACCCACGAAAAGTTGTTCGAGGGTGAGTCCGTAATCTGTCATTGGAAATTTGATATTGCAAATTGCAGGGGCGTGATTTATAATTTGTCAGAAAGGGGGGTGTTCAAGGTCTTTGAATTGAAAAATTACAGTCATCTGTTTGCAATTTCATACCCAGATAGCAAATTAACATCAAAAGGTGGACTTCTAGATCCTGAATTTACATTTGGAAGTCCAGGAAATACTGAAATCGTGATCTGTGAAAAGGTCAAAGGAAAATCCACTCTGTTCAGGATTTATTCCAAAAGCGATGGAATTTTTCGTAAAGAATTTTTCCTGGAAGAGAGTTGTTGGGTATTCGTTGAACTATGTGGCTATGACAGAATGGTTTTGCAACGGGGAGTAATGGGGGAGCTGGAAGTAATGGATATTAGCGGTGAAAGTCCTGTTCGCATAAAGAAAACAAATATTTGCACTGCATGCCGACCGCACTACTTACATAAAGTTTCCAAGTTCATTTGCTGGGACTGTTGTAGCCAAACAGTTAATGTGTGTAATTTAGAAGGAGAGATTTTAGTGAGACTTGAAGACCACCGGATATCAGCATTGCATGGCTTTTCCCGTGGATCTCACATTACAAAATCACAGGATATCATTATTTCTATTTGTAAGACACCCTATGATTCCTATGATTCATATGATTCCTACACCATCAATATAAGCAGCATTGTTACAGGACAATGCCTCGCAAAGCTCAGCAAAAATTGGTCCGAAATCAGAGAGAAGGTTCTCGGTTTTGGAAATACAGGATTTGCATATGATGAAAAGACGCACAACATTTTCACGGCAAGCCGTCATGGCATAGGTTCCGTATGGTCTAGTAGATTCTACAGTGATGCTAGATTCGGCCTTTATTTTTGATAGTATAGACTCGTCAATGCCCATTCAATATTTCCATCTGTGTTTCACGGCATGTTGTCATGGCATAGGCTGCGTATGGTCCAGTAGATTCTACAGTGATGCTATATTCGGCATTTTTTTTTGATAGTATAGACTCCTCAATGCCCATTCAATGTTTCATATCTCAGAATTACTTGAATTTTATGAATATCATATCTGCGCATTCATTTTTGATAGTATAGACTCCTCAATATCACCTGCAAGTGTTATGAACAAATGTGCATGAATTGTTCGAATGTGCATGAATTAAACTTTAACAAATGTGCATGAATTGTTCGAATGTGCATCAATTAAACTTTA
>APFE030770730.1:0-10124 GCA_000404065.3 Pinus taeda | reverse complement strand
CTGGTGAGAAAGCATATTGGTTTGGATCAACAAACATTATTTTTTTTCACAACAAAGCATCACATAGAATTCCTCTATGGTTTGTTTAAGGAAGAAGGGATAGATATGTCTATTGTTTATGGGAACATGGATAAAGTTTCCTGCATAATTCATCTTGCAACATTTAGAGCATGGAATACAATATTACTTCTTGTAACTGATGTTTCTACTAGGGGATTAACATTCCTCTGCTGGATAATGCAATGAATTATGATTTTCCTCCAAAACCCAAACTTTTTTTCATAGAGTGGGGCATGCTGCTCGTGCTGACCAAACTGGCACAAATTATTTATTTGTCACATCAAAAGACATGCCATATCTTTTGGATTTGCATTTGTTTCTATCAAAAGTTATTTGAAGGATTCCAACCGAATAGGATTCAAAATAAGCCTCTTCGAGGGGGAAACCTCGTTTACATTACACAAATGAACAATTCTTGTATGATTCAAATGACAAAACCTCATTTCTATATATAGGAGTCTAAGGGGTCACAATATAATCAAAGGCGACATAACAATAATAATGTAAGGGCACAATAACAATAGTGGGCTTTAATAATATGGGGACAACATGGGCACAACAATAACAACAAGGGGCTACTATGACAATAATAATAAGGAAATACACTAGTATTATAGGGACCTAACATGTCCCTCTCCTTCAAAAAAGTGTTGTCCTCAATGCTTGAGTAGTTATGGATGCTTATGTATAAAATTATCATCCTCCCATGCGGAATCTTCACCAGGTAAGTTCTTCCACTTGATGAGATACTCTGAAATTGATCGATTTCGTAGCTGTCGATTTCTTATTTCTGTGACTGCTTTAGGTTCCAATATGATTTTTCCTTCCTCGTCAAGTTCTAGCAATATTGTTTGAAATGGGATCTTCTCACCTATAACCTTCTTTAAGCATTAAACATGGAAAACTGGGTGCACTCGGGAATATGCAGGAAGCTCCAATTTGTATGCCATGGTACCAATCTTTTGTAACACCTTGTACGAACCATAATACTTTGGTGATAGTTTGTTGTCCTTCTTAGCTTGCTTGAGGGACATTTGTTTGTATGGTTGTAGTCGTTGAAATACCCAGTTACATACATCAAAACTTCTTTCGCTACAATGTTGATTTTCTTGTTGTTTCATTCTATTTTGCGCCAAAGTGAGGTTATCCTTTAAGAGTTGGAGAACTTGTTGTTGAATATTAATGTGATCTTCCACTGCTTGAACCTTAGAATTTTCTTTTAGATAAGATGTGATGGACGGTGGATGATATCCATAAAGTTCCATAAATGGGGTCATTTTTGCTACAATATGTAAGGAAGTGTTATACCACCATCCAGCCAGAGGCAACCACTTGACCCATTGTGTCTATTTATCAGATACAAAGCAACAAAGATATCCTTCCAAACATTTGTTCACTATCTCAGTTTTCCCATCAGATTGAGGATGATAAAATGAGCTATGAGCTAACTTTTTTTTTTTTTGACAGAATCGGTTACTGATATATTATAAAAACTTTCATGGACTGAGTCCTGTTACATGAGGATGAAAAACCATTGCAGGGATCCAAAATGGGTTCGCAGACCCTTGATCCTTGTTGCTACATAAACGGTAACTAAAATGAAAGAGATAACGACTATATTGTTGGACAAACGAGCCTGCTAGCCAACAAAATTTGCAATTCATAAATCCTAGGGGTACTGCTGATTAACTGAGTCATCCAGGAGAGATTCTTTCCGTGCACTGGCTCTGGTTGAAGCTTCCGCTTGCATGCTTTGAGTTAGAGTCCTGATATGAGCTATTGCTTCCTCTAGGTGGGAGCATCTCTCCTTCAGGGCCTCGATCTCAGCCTTTTGCTTCTCCAGTTTCTTCCTTTTTGATCTACTGTCTGCTTGATAATCATCTTTGAGGTTGTTGAAGCGTTTGATGAACCTTGCTATCATGAAGGTGTGCGTTTTACAGAGTGTGCACTCGCTGTTTGTAATGATATTTCCCAAAGGGTTGGTGGCGGGCTTCTGAGCACCCTGCTGTTCCGCCATTTCGCCAAGCTGGGGAGAAGAGCCAAAGAGCAGATGCTGCAGAGGGCGATTTCTGGAGGTGAGGGGCGATAAGGGGGAATAAAGCGAACTAATAGGGGGTGAGCGGAGCTGCTTTGCGCTGAAGGGGGACCAAAAGGAAGGGGGAGGAGCTGAGTGACAGAGGAGCAGAATGAAGAGGGGGGGAGCGCTGAGACAGCCAAACAAACAGCCAGTTAGTGAAATAAGAGAATCAGAAATTAAAGGAGCCTGAGTTTACCGCTGTCGAGGAACGTGATCCAAGCTCCAGATGAGTGCGCACTGCTTCTTGAGAGAGACTGAGCTGGGAGGGGACGAGAGCCAGGGCCTTCAAAGCAGTGGAGAATGAGTTTAAGGAGAGAGCAGTTCTGCTATATATAAAGGATGATAGGCTGCTCAGATGATAGATCAAAGGAGGGTGGATTCGATTCATGAGATGACTGTAAATCCAGTCCAAGATTTTGTTGCACGCAAGGGAGATTTTGGGATACAAATTAGCAGTGCAGTACCTGAGAATGGCGGCGGAGGACGCATAAGACGCAATATCAGAATTGAAAGAGTTGACATAAACGATCATAGGGGCGAGGATCAGAGGGAGGTGTGACTGGTTGGTGCAGTCGAGGAGATTTGGCAGAGAGAGGGGAGATTTGAGGATATGCAAATTTCGAGAAGGATGGCGTCTGAGGTGACCCAGATTCTGAAGGGAGGGGGGATAAGACTCTTTAAGGGATTGCTTTGTCATAAAAGAAGTCGTTTTCTCTGACTTGGCCTACAGGTCTGCTGACTGCCTTGTTGGCCCGATCATCTGCCTCTTTATTGTTGCTCCTCAGCACATGTTTGAAGGTGGCCCCTTTTATTTCTCTTATGTTGTCAATGATCCTGGATTTGATATTGTTCAAGACTATTTGCTTGAAATCCCTCCCTGAAACCATGGCAACTATAATGATGGCTGAGTCCCCCATTATGAGCGCATTTTGAAGACCCTGTCTCTTCAGAATTGAGGTGCCAAGGAGAAGGCTATAAGCCTCGGCCTTATTATTAGACATTATGCCCAATCCCCATTCGTAAGTCGCCATGATTTTGCCTTGTTGATCCTTGATTACTCCTCCTGCACCTGCCTGTCCCGAATTATTTTTTGAGGCCCCATCGAACTGAAGGGAGGGCCTCTTTTGGTTTAGAATCCACTCTCTGACTTCTTCGTTAGTGCCTCTTAGCTTCCAATCATTCTTTTTCTGGCCTGTTTTTGGGGCGTTGGAGCTCCTTGAATCATGACTGAATTTGCCCATCCATTCAACTTCCCTTGGGTTCCAGACTTCTTGGTCTGATTGGGCTATACCACTAGCACTTATGGTCTCAGAGATGAGAGCAATTGTTTTTGCGAGGGTGTTGGAGATGCTGGGCTTCTTGTTGTTAAAAATACATTTATTTCTTGTAATCCAGATTTGCCAACACAGGGTTGGGGGTATGCTGTTCCACAGTCTTTTGGCAAGAGTTTTGTTTTTCTTGGGGTAGGGGTAGTTGTTCCCCCAATTTTTTTGGAGAGAGATGATCTGGTTGGGCATATCTCCTATACTTAAAGGACTAGTGATTAACTTCCAGCAATTTCGGGCAAAAGAGCATTCTAGGAAGAGGTGATTGCTGCTTTCTTTAGCTGCTCTGCACAGGCAGCATATTGAGGGACCAAGGATGCCTTTCTTCCTTAGATTTTCCGCTGTGAGAATTTTGTTTTTGAGGAGAGTCCAATTGAAGAACTTGATCTTTGGGAGGAATTCAGAATTCCAGGCCACTTTATGGAGAGGCCAATTGTTGGTGGCTGTGGCATTTTGAAAGATTTTATAGCCTTCTTTGACTGTGTAGTTTCCACCATTGGGATCCCAGACATACTTGTCCTCGGACATACTATTCAGGGGAGCTGACCCTGAGAGAGATAGCTTGAGGTCTGCCCACAGCTCCCTTAGATAGTTTGGAAGGGGGAGGCGCTTCCATCCCAGCCATCTTTTTTGGTCCCAAGAGGAAATGTCATATAGGGACTTTAGATTTTTAGCTTCCATCCACATTTGCAGGGGTCTGAGATTTTGGATTGCATCCCTTGGTTTCGATCCCATTATACGATCAGTCCAGATGTTAATGTCTCTTCCACTTCTCGAAGCTCTTGAAATATAGTTTTTGAAATGGGGGAGAGTTTTTTTTATAAGTTTCCAAACTGGGGTGCACTTCCTGTCAACAATTGATTCAGAGAGGATGTTGGAGTTGGGGCCGTTCAGGTATTTTCTTTTGATTACTTCTTTCCACCAGGCGCCTTTCCCATTGAGGATTCTCCATATCAGCTTGAAACCCATGGCCATGTTGGATAGTCTTGGAATTCTTATGCCTAGCCCTCCTTTTTCAAATGGTAAGATGACCTGATCCCATTTTACAAGATTGAACTTTTTAGAGTCCTGCCTTCCTCCCTGCCACAAGAAGCTCCTGATAATTAATTCCATATGCTTATGAGTGCTGGCCGGGGTGAGAGTGACTGCGAACTGATATATGGGGAGGGCTGAGAGTATGGCTTTTATGAGGGTGGTTCTTCTAGCCAGGTTGAGCCAGGACATCCCCCAACTCTGAAGTTTTCCTCTCAGCTTCTCAATGCGTTTCACCCAGATTTCAGTTTTGACCGACTCCTTTGCTAAAGGCAAACCCAGGTACATGAAGTGGCTCCAATTCCTTTGAGCTGGGATGTCCAAGATTGAGGAAATTCTTTGAATAATATGTCTGGGGACATTCCAGGTATATATCATGCACTTGTTGTTATTGAGCTTTCCTCCGGATGCTAGAAGAAAGGATTCTAACATTTTCTTGAACCTTCTTGCCATGAGACTGGAAGCTCCTCCAATTAGGAGGGTGTCATCCGCGAAGAGAGAGTGGTTTATCCCCTTAGTTCCTCGCACTATGCTGATTCCAGTGATTTCTTTCTGCTTGCGAAGATTTTCCTAGTGTATGCTTAGTGTTTCGGCCATAATGATGCACAGGAAAGGGGAGAGAGGACAGCCTTGTCTCAGTCCCCTTGAGCTTTTGAAGTAGTTACATGGCCAGGCATTAATCAGAGGGGTTGTCCAAGGGTAGGATATACACTCCATGATCCTGTTGATGAAGGTGCTAGATATCCCAAATTTCCCGAGTGCTGCATTTAGAAATTGGTGGTTGACTCTATCAAAGGCGTTAGCCATATCTAGCTTGATAATCATGCCCTTTTCATTTCTATTTATGCTGTTGTGAATTGCCTCTTGAATAAGAATGACGTTATCCGTAATTTGTCTTCTGGGAACGAAGCCTCCTTGATTTTCAGAGATGAGGGAGGGGAGGAGCTTTTTAAGCCTGTTGGCTAGAATTTTGATGATAATTTTATAGGAAACATTGCACAGAGAGATTGGGCGGAATCGGTCGAAGGATTGGGGGTTGGGATCCTTGGGGATGAGGGCTAAGTGGGAAGATTTAATGCTGCTCCCCATTTTGCACTTTGAGAAGAAGTTTTTTACCATTCTAATGAAGTCTTTCTTAATGGTTTCCCAATGCGTTCTGTAGAATGCCACTGTAAACCCGTTTGGACCCGGTGCCTTGTCCTACGACATGCTGAAGACCGACCACTCAATTTCCTCTGTCGTGACTTCTTGGTCCAGCTCCTTGTTTTGATCTTCTGAGATTTTCTTTTCGACTAAGCGGAGGAATTCCTCATTATCGTGAGGCTGGGGGTCGGTGGATAGGAGAGAGAAGTAGTGTCTGGACGCGGCCTCTTTGATTTCCTCCTGGTCCCTTAGCTCTCTTCCGTCCACCATGATTCTCTCAATTTGGTTCCCTGCACGCCTGAGCTTTAGACTGTTATGAAAAAAGGAAGTGTTTTTGTCTCCAGCTTTGAGGCAAAGGCATCGAGATTTTTGCCTCTGCCACTCTTCTTCAATTCTGTTATGCCTGTACAAATCTTTGTACATTTCATTCTCCTTGGCCTGATCTTCCTCAGTATACTGGGTTCGCTCCTTTTCTTGGCTCCATCGCTCAAGCTGAATTTGGAGATCAGATCTTTTTTTACTTTCCTCTGCTGCGTGGTTTCTTGCCCATCGCTTGATGACAGTCCTGAGGGATTTAAGCTTAGCTTCCCAGATGTAGTGAGGCGAGCCAATAATTTCTTTTGCCCACTGCTCCTTGATCAGATCACGAAATTCTTCATTGCTGTCCCACGGCTTGTTGTATTTAAAGGGGAGAGGCCCCATGTTCTTTCCTTTGTCTAAAGTCAGAGCCACTGGTTTATGATCTGAAATGTAACCTTGGATGATTTTTCTTTGGATGTTTGAGAATCTTGCCACTGTCCTTTCTTGGACGAGAATTCTATTTAATCTCTCTTTAATATTATTGTTACCAATTCTCTTGTTGCTCCAGGTGAATCTCCCATTTTGCGGAGGGATATCCACTAGATTATGATTTTGAATTATTGCTTCTAGGGAGTCTCTTGAGGGATCAACGTAGAAATTTCCTCCTAATTTCTCGTCTACATTCCTTATTAGATTTAGGTCCCCTCCAAGGAAGATGTTCCTTCCTTGAACTGCTATGAGATCTAAGGATATTGAATCCCAACACGAAGCTTTGTCCCTATAATGGTTAGGGGCATATATGTTGTAGATAGAGTATTCCTCTTTTGAGGCTTTATTCTGAATATCCGTTCTTACGCACTAGCTATAAGAATTTTTCTCTTTGAGTTCCCATTTATTTTTGTTCCACAGTGTTCCTATACCTCTTGATGTGCTAGCTGCGCTTATTGTTGTGCCTGCATAATTTTTGTTTCTTTTTATGTGATTTTGGAATTCTTGTTCCGTGATTTTGGTCTCCTGGAGTAGGAGAAGGTCTGGTTGTTCAGATTTGAGGAGATCCCGGATTGCATTTGCTTTAAGGGAGGAGCCCATCCCCTTATAATTCCAAGAGACCAAAATCATCATTTACCTTGTTTGGTGTGTGCCCCACTTTTCTCTTTCATCTTTTCTCCACTTCCTCTTGATTTGTCTAGGAATGTGTCCATTGGTTGCTGCATTCCGATGGCCATTTCTTTTGCTGCGTTTTCATCTCTGATTTCTTTATTGGACTTTCTACCAACTTTCCTGGGGGGATCTGTGGAGAGATTGTTTTCCTTGGATTTGTTTCGGGTTAAGATTCGTTCCACTGTTGGAGGGGGAGAGGATTGGGGGAGGGAGAGAGGGGAGGAAATAACAAGGGCGGTGCCTCTGGGGGAGGGGGGAGGGGATGGAGGATCCTCCGCGGACAGGGATTCAAAGGGATTGGAGGAGGAGGGGAAAGGAGGGGCTGAGCTGGAGGGATGAGAAGGATGGGAGGGGTTTTCCAGGGGTGCCTTTGTGCTTGGGCCTGGAGGGGGGTTTGGTTTTTTCTTTTTGACTTGTTCTCAATCTCCCTCGGAGATTTCAATATTGCCTTCAGATTCATTTGTTTTAGATTTACTACATCTATTAGAAAAATGCCCATATTCATGACATACCTTGCACTTGAAGGGAAGTTGATCGTAATCCACTTGCTGTATGTGTGTCCACTGATTGAATTTGAGTTTGATTGCTTCCGGTAGTCCTTTCTCAAGGTCTACCTCAACACAGATCCTTGTGCATGCATGCATGTTCTCCTTTGGTTATGATCTATCAATGAATTTGCCAACTGCATTCCCTATCGCCTTGACAGATTCATCCCCCCAGCAGTGGAGTGGCAGGTGGGGCAGACGAACCCAGATAGGGACAACACTGGGGACATCCATTTCCGGGTCGAAATCTGGAGTCCATCTATTTAAGTAAAGTCCCCGAGAGTCCATGAAATAGGGGCCATTTCTGAAGATAAGGTTCCTATCCTCCTTTGATTCGAACAGAAAGGTGTAAAATCCTTTTCGACAAAACCTGATTGCTATTTTCCCTTGCACTGTCGAGTTCCATTTCGCTCCACCCATCTCTGGACTGATCTTGGGGAGGGCCAAAGTCTCGTGAACTGGCCGCCTAAGCCTCGTTCTGCTAGTGAGATTGCTGCCCTCCTCGGGAGGGAGGGAGGGAGAGATACTTCTGGTATTTCATCTAATTTCTTAATGAACTTGGAGGCTGTGGGACGAATTTTACCAGCTGCGTTCTTCGGGATGAGAGAAGCAAACATTTTCTCTAGGTCTTCTGGATCTTGAGGCGGGGGATCCATATCTGCCATTAAAGAGACAGATCACGGGAAGGTTAGCGAGGGGGCAACCAGAGAGAGGCCCTAGAGCCAAGGAAGGGCAGGAGGCCCAGGCACAAAAAGAGGGAGGCTAGAAGGTGAAGAGCTCGAACCTAGCAGCAGTGCTGCCAGGCGCAGGGGGGCGCAGAAGCTTGTCAGAACCCTAGGGCGCGCGCAGCTCCATTTCGCCAGTTCGCCAGTTTGCCATCTCGTCTTTGAGTCTCTACATGTTTATCTTGTCAATAGGAATAATAATTCTTGGTACCGAGCTATGAGCTAACTTAGTACCCATACAAGAAAACAATTATGTCCAAAACTTTCTAGTGAAAATGGGATCTTGGGTTTCCATGTAGCTTTTGAATTGTTTTCATAAATGTAGTAGCCACTATATTGGCTTTAAATGGATGAGATAATGCACAAAAGTGTGCATACTTGGTAAGTCTATCAACTACCACCATGATGACACTCTTTCCTTCGGACTTGGGTAAACCTGTGATAAAATCCATTGAAACCTCCTCCCAATGTTAACTCGTAATGGATACAGGTTGTAACAGACTCGGGGTCTTAATTGTTTCAAATTTATTTTGTTGGCAGAACAAACATTCTGCCACAAACTTTTGAATATCAGATTTAAGGTGATCCCAAAAAAAATCCTTCTTAACCCTGTGGTAAGTTTTTAAAAATCTTGAGTGCCTTCCTAAGGGAGAGGTGTGCAATTCCAGAAGAATCTTTTGTTTGAGTTGGGAATCCTTACAGAGGTATACGCAATATTTGTACCATAACGAATCATTTTTCAAGCTAAATGTATGAGATGTACTGGGATCTTGCTGTAAATTTTGAATGAGTGCCCACACTTCTTCGTCCTTCTTCCATTCATCCCTTGCTTCGTTTATCCAATCTGGTTTGATAATAGAAATTGCACAAAGCAATGCTTCCACATCATCATCCTTTCTTGAAAGTGCATCTGCAACAACATTTTGCTTCCCTTTTTTGTAGATGATTTCAAGTCATAACCCAACATCTTTGTGACCCATTTTTGTTGCTCTTCTAAAGATAATCTTTGTTCTAAAAAGTATTTGAGACTATCATGATCTGTTTTTACCTTGAAGTGTCTTCCCATTAGGCAAGGTCGACATTTCTTAAGTGCATGTAGTATTGCCAACATTTCCTTCTCATAAATAGCTTTATGTAAATACTTTCCTTTGATTAGACGACTTTCGGGTGTTTCTTCTTGCATTAAGACAATTCCAGTTGCATTTCTTGAGGCATCACATTCCACAATAAAGGTTTTTGTGAATTTTGGTGTAGCTAAGACCAGTGCTTGGCACATTACCTCTTTAAGATGTTCAACGACCTTCATTGCTTTTGGAGTCCAAGAAAATGCAACTTTATTTAGTAATGTTGTTAGAGGTGCTGCTATTCTCCCATAACTCTTAAAAAACTGGCGATAATAACCTGTCAACCCGAAAAATCCTTGTAGATGCTTTATGGATGTGGGGATTTTCCATTCCTTAATGGCTTTAATTTTGCTAGGGCCCACCTTAACATCTCCATGAGATACAATATGATCCAGATATTCCACCTATTGTACTCCAAAGAAACATTTGGAGGTTTTTGCATATAATTGTTTCCCCTCCAATAGCTTGAGCACCGTATCAACATGTTGAACATGATCCTTCCAAGACTTGTTTTAGATTAGTATATCATCAAAAAATACTAACACAAATTTTCCAAGAAAGGGTTTGAAAATGGAATTCATCAAACCTTGAAATGTAGAAGGTGCATTGGTAAGGCCAAAAGGCATGACCAA
>APFE030770729.1:0-60874 GCA_000404065.3 Pinus taeda | reverse complement strand
ATTGCAATTCAATAGACTAGCTTTAACAATTTGTTTTGAATTTTATATATGAGATCTCTATGAGTTTGATGTCTTTGTTATTGTCTTATTCAATATCCTTACCAAATTAAATATCTTAATTAACATCAATATATATATATTAAATACCATTCATAAATGCAAAAAAAATTGAAAACATTTCTATAAAGCTTTTTTTTCCATATATATATAAGAATATGAGATAGAATAATTTAAAAGAGAAAACCAAGTGCTTATTGTCAAACAAATTTATACGATAACATGTTTAATCAAGCACATAAAAATTAAGTGGATATAATACCTTGTGTGACAATCACATGTATATCGATTTTATGATATTTTCCAATGGTTCGCTACCTCCCCCATACAATGACATGTTCAATAAATAACACAAAAATTAAGTGGTTAATTAGACATAATACCTTGTGTGACAGTGACAAGTTTGACAATTTTATGACATTTTCTAATAGTTGGACACATCCCCTATTAGAATGCATTTGTTTCTTAAAATGATTGTAATTCCACTTGTTAATTATATGTTATTTGTTAATCCAATGTCATTTATGCAACTACAATGTTCTTTGAGACTAGCTACATTTACAAGACCTCTTAGTATTTAATAAAAAAAAAAAAAATGATATTAATGAAGCTTTAGTCAATGACTTCAATAAAAACCTGATTGAGAATCTTAGTTTTTAAAAATTCATTACATTATTTCTCTCTATCTATATATAGAAAAAATGATTTAAAAAAAGAGAACCAAGTACTTATTATAAATAACATTTTCAAACAAATTTATACAATAACATGTTCAATCAACTATGTAAAATTTAAGTGGATATGTCAATTTTATGACATTTTCTAATAATTGACCACGTACCCTATTAAAATGCATTTGCTGCTTAACACGATTGTCTTTCCACTTGTTAATCATGTTTTATTTGTGCAGCTATAATGTCCCTTGAACCCACTTACTTTACCATGTTATTTGTGCAAATATATTGTCCTTTAAGACCCATTACATTTACAAAACCCCTTAATATTTAATCAAAACAAAAAATTGAAATTAATAAAGTTTTAGTCAATGGCTTCAATAAAAACCTAACTGAAAATCTTAATTTTTAAGAGTTCATTTCAATGGTTTAACATCTCTCATATGAATTTTCCAAGTTAGTCTTTTCCAAGTTAGTCTTGGTTCCAGTGAGCTACAATATCAGGCTTATATCAAAATATAAATAGCCTAGCTACTTCAATCTAAGTGAAATTCAACCCAAATAATCTCTAATTAAGCATAAGCAATACAAGTAATCTGAAAAACTAAGAAGTTAAAGTATATAAAATTATATTTTAGAAAATGCCTAATTTCTCATTTACACATTGGAAAAAATAAATTTATTCATTATTTTCCAATATAAAATGGATTTAATTAGGATGAAGCAGAAGAGTCGATAGGAAATCATAAATGCAATATAAAATGGATTTAATTAGGATGAAGCAGAAGAGTCGATAGGAAATCACAAATGGAATGTAAATTTTGTTTTTTTGCAATGTAGGAATTCGTTTGACAAGTCATAGGAATAAAAAAGACAACATCTATTGCTCTTCATCAAAGATGGAAACATAATGATAGGTAATGACCTATTAGAATTCTCAAATTCAACGTCAACTCCGCTGCTTCATCAATTTTAAGATTAGCGAGTTCTCTTCAAATAAAAAGATATGTCTTCATGCTACATGAATAATCCTCTATCTTTGAATACCAGGGACAAGAGCCTCTTTGATATATTTGGTCCATTGTGGGTACAACATGTTTTAGAAAACCAACAATCTTTAGAAACAATGAAAGATACCAATTTACACTTTACAAACACACGTAAGCAATTGAGACTCCAGGCAAGGGTCGAATTTATTAAATCCAGAATTTGGATCACATCTCAAAAACCAAAAGAGTAACTAAGGAAAAATAAGTAACGTATATATAAAACGATAACCTCTAACATAATGAAGAAAGAATGAATAATGGACATTAAATATCCCAGTGGCTATGCACCCGGAAGAAAACCTTCTATTCATGAAATTGGAGGACAATTAACTCAAATATCCCAGTGCCTCTGCATCTAAAGGGAAAGCTTCTATGTGTGAAATTGAGGACGATTAACTCGAACTCGGAGAAATCTGCCAAAAATATTTGAATCGCTCTGGAATGAAAAGAAAATCTGAGTTTACTTTTCTCTTTAACCTTTCAAATTGCTGGCAATTACTGCTTTTGCCCCCAACCAAAAAACGTTAACCCACCGCTAAAATCTCAATTAATTTTTATAAATATCAAACTCATGAATAGGTGTATGTAAAATATTAAAATAAACCAAAAAAAATATTGGTATTTTGTGGGTTTTTTGGGTTTAATTTTCTAAAATTTTGCAGAAATTTCTTGAAACCACAAGTTTGATAGGTAATCTCTGCACAATCAAAAAGTCTTAAGAGTTTTTCACGGTGTTGAATCCATATATACAGTCAAAAAACCAGTTTATAACACAAATCAAGATTTTACCTCAAATTCTTCTGCCAGATTCACACCAGAAAGTCTAAAAAATCACACTAAAAACAACTCCTAAAATTATAGGTTGATGTACTTAAATATGAGATGAAATTATTTAAAAACTTTTCATACCTTTATAACAAAAATACGTATCGCATAGCACGTGATAAATTTATTCAGTACAATTACATTTTAGCATGAGGACTATCTGTAATTCCATCAATATTATAATTCTGTATAAAATTGATAAGTGTTTTTTTTTTAAATTATTTAAATTAAAATACAATATTATTTACCATCAAAATAAAAGCTAATATATATATTTAGTAGTTTTTATTTTAAATAATTTTCATATTTTTAATTGGAAATTTAAATAAACTCTATAATATTATATATAAGAGATGATGGTGGTGGCTGTAATGACCCACTTAGAGTAAATTAAACTTATGAAATTAAATAAAATTAAATAAAATTAAAAATTAAATTTAAATAAATTAAATTAAATAAATAAACTTTATTTCAAATTAAGATATTCAAATAAAATAAAATTAGATTTTGTTTATAAAATCAACACGTATCATAATTTGGAAATGGTGATGAAGAAAGTGGGCAAATGGAAATTCATAAGAAAGAAGGAACGTCTGGAGGTAGAGGGGGAGAAACAAGAGGAAAGTTTGTACACAGAGATTCTTTATCATCAGGAATAGTTGGGCTTTGCTTGTTCTGAGGTTTCTGTGCAGGGGGAATACTCTGCTTCAATTGAGAAGTTTATTGGACTGAGTAGCGAGGTTCTGCTTAGTTTAGCTGGGTGGTTTCGGTCTTTTGTAACCAAAGTAGGAGCAGTTTGAGCCATCATCGACCATAGGATTACAAGTACTCTCATTGGTTCTGCCAGTTAAAGTTCTTCTTAGTTTAGCTGGGTGGTTTCGGTCTTTTGTAACCGAAGCAGGAGCAGTTTGAGGCATCATCGACCATAGGATTACAAGTAAGTACTCTCATTGGTTCTGCCAGTTAAAGTTATAAAATTCAGAAATTTTTATCACAGGCTCATGATGTTTAGTTTTAGAAGCTTTTACTATCTCTACAATAGCTATAATATTCTGTTATTTCATATTCTGTTCATAGGGAACAGTTGTTTAAATTATTTATGGTCCTTACATTTGGTATCAGAGGAAAAGTTCAAACTCTCGAATCTGTTAAGTTTGTTAGAGTCAAAAGTCTATAAAGTAAATATGGAAGTGAAGAATGAAAACCATAATTAACCATCCACTGAGAACCATAATTTACATTTGGTATCAAAGGGAAGGTTCAAACTCTCGAATCTGTTAAGTCTGAATTTTAGAGTCAAAAGTCTATACAGTAAATATGGAAGCAAAGAATGAGAACCACAATTAACCATCCACTGAGAATTGAATCCTTATTCTATGATTAGTTAAAAGTCAGTTTTCATTAAATTCATTTGCTCAACCAATTGAGGACTACTTGTTTAGTTTGAAGAACAAACTCAAATCATTAAATATTGAATTGGTTGCATCACTTGAAACACTCCCAGATTTTTCCAACAAAAGGATTCCAACCAAGTATTTGGTTGCCAACTCCTCATCATCGTTCTGTTTAACAGAGTCAGTCTTTGCAAATGGCTTTAGATGGTCATTTTGTCTGAACATCGTTGTTATTTCCTGTTTAAACCTCCTTAGGATACCCTTATCTCCTGTGTTGTATCTTAAGGAGATTTCTACCCTTAAATATGGCGCAAGTGTCTCTGTCGGAGGATAAAGTAGAAGCCCATCCACAAGAAGCAGAGGAGGAGGATTAGGATCATGGCAGAAGATTGTGTTTTTAGGTTTGCATTTTCTCCTTCCAGCACTTCCCTGGCCGCTTTCACAACTTCCTCATTCACCACGATCCCATTTGTTCGCTACTGAATTCTGATCACCATTTCAATGTCGTTAACAAGAAAGGCGACGTCCGCCTTTTGGTCCGCTCGAAGAGGGAATGGGAACCCCGTACTGAATACTCTCCAAAACCCAGTTCCAAACACAGATACTGAACTGGTTCAATGCGTATGATGGAAAGATATGGAAAAATCATGCCGATGAAGTGCAAAAAGAACACAATAAGTGGCTATCTCAAATTGGGTGAATATTGCATAAAATGTTTAAATGATAAATTTAAAACAGATTTAAATTAATAGGTAAAATGTTTTTAAAATATATATTTTTTATAATTTTATGTTGATAGACAAATGATCATTTTTCATAAAGTTTCTAAAATATTAAATCTACCTTCATGACAAATATATGTGAAGAAACTGTGTTAATTAAACTGAATGAGCACGGAAACATAATGCTTTACAATGAACAATCCATGGGAACATTTAATTTTATTGGTCTTTGGATGTATAGTAAAGCGTAAGTGCATAGAATTACATGAAAAAAAATTGTAAACAAGTTGCATAGTCTGGAACACATTTCGTTAGGACTACTACAATCAATGTAATCTCTGTTGGGAAGTTGACTGCTATTGAATTAACTTTTATGGAATCTTATAAATTAAGACAATCATATAATTTCTTATAATATTAAGACAATCATATAATTTCGACACATCTTTGCTATATTTTATACAAAACTGACTAATAAACATAAACTGCAAAGAAAATTACTTTACAATTTAACACTCCTTTGTTTCTCAGCGGGTTTATCAACAGATTGGAGGGTTTTATCAATCAACTTTTGTGCATGCCTGCTTTGTGCTTCTGCCTTCATTCTCTTTGTCGGCTCCATTCTTTTGTAAATTCTTGCAGAGTTGTTTTCCTTAATGAACATGGACTTTAGTACCGCCTACAAGAGAGCCTACCATTAATAATACTAATAACAGTGGATGGACGGATCTATGCCTTCACTTTTCAGTTGTAACACTTTTCAAAACCAAATGGATACCCCAAGCTTATTTTGTGAGGGAAAATATGACAACTGCTCAGCACTCCTACAGGGGTTCGAACCTTCTTAAAAATGTAGGCATATTCGTGGCCTATGCACAGATTTGTGCTTAGCATGTGTCTAAAACCTTGCGCAAATTATATGTCCAGTAGTTTCATAATTTCGGCCTATCTAGAAAATAGCAGTTTGGCCATTAGATTCTCTAAATAATGGCAAGAAAATTTGAAAGGGAATTAACTTAATGGATATACCCTCATCGCATCATGCATGATATAGTGGAGACGCACATATCAAACTTGGTTATCGTCACCGAGGAAGCAATTTTATTTGAATTCAGGGGTCAAACGATGAATCAAAGTGATTAAGCGATGAGTTAAAGTGTCAAGCGTTGAATTAGGTGTCAAATATGTAAATCACGCTGGAGTCGGACTTTAATTCATATCGTAACCATATATTAAATTATTTTCAGTTCTATATTAAATTATTTACAGTTCTTAAATTTTTTTTAATGCGGGTGCAGTTATATAAAATATATTATATACATGATATAAAATATTTCAGTTATATTATATCGTGTAATATATATTATATATGATTCGTATTAAACCATAACATAACCAAAATCAAAGTACGCACTGTAGCTATGGATTTAGATACACAAATATTAGTGTTAGCATCGAACTATTTTATGAGTGCTTGTTGCCCTGAGAAATTCTCATAATATCGTTGCTTAACAGTTGTTAGATCAACCCGTATGCATGAATTTAAAAGGTAATATTTAACATTTACATATATTGTGACCATAGGATATTACAGGTAGCGTAAATCAAAAGAAGCTTTAGAAATAAAATGAATGAATTTTTCAAAATTAGTAAATAAAATTAAACAAGCATCAACAATATATATGCGAACAAAACATATATCATATCCGACAAATATTAATATATGCCGCTATGTAATATTATAGGAAATATATGGTAACTCGACGAAGATGTTGGGCGGCGGTTTCGAACCACTTCCCCACCATATATACGCGTTTTGACCCATCTCTGTGATGAGAATGGGTAGGTTCTAAAAGCAGATTTAACACTATGCTAGTAAAAAGCCTTATTTTCAGTACCGCTGTGACTAAATTATTTGGAAAATCATATTTACAAAGCTATATAGTATTTAGTAGAGATATTCCCCTGCCAAACCAAACTATATGTTAATTAATAAAGATATCTGCTTACAAAGACATGCCCATACATTAAACCATCAATAAAATAATGTTAGTCACCTTCAGCGTTAACTTAGTTTTGTTCTAATCTTCGATAAGTTGAGCACTCTTGAAGTTGTGTTTTATTCGAATTAATTCGAACTAGAGTTATTAAATAATATAAGAGGTTGTTATGTATATTTTAAATTTAATCATTGTATAAATAAAAATATTTATGTCTAAATATATATAAAATAAAAATGTTTCTAAGTTTCTTTCATAACACTCATTTTCTTAGTAAAAACATTCTCCACTAATTCTCAAAGTATTTCTATAGCCGGTGATAGAATATTTTAATATACATATGCTTTTAATATTTTTAAAAATCCTCTTTAAAGTTAAACTAAAGAATACTGAGTACTCGAATATAATTTTCTAATAATTATATTAAATTTGCAAAATTTTAAATAAAACCAATAAAAGCCACATCTAAAAAAAATAACTATGTTAAATCCGAATGTATACCTCAAATTTTTACAAATTTTATTATCCATACAAAATACATTACGACGGTAAAAACATATGAGCGATGAAGACGTGATCGGGCAACATCACTGTCACTAATGTCACCATTGTCGTCGTCACCATCATCATCATCGCCTCCATCGAGACCATCGTCAATACCGATCGCTTTAGCACCAGAGCTTATTGTGATAATGAACTCATTAGAAGCCTTATTGGAAACATTAAAAGGGTCAACAATGACTAAGACCAAAGAAGAATATCAACCCTTAGCAACCAATTTAGTGGAACAAAATAATTTTGAGTATAAGAGATCAAAGGAAAATATTTCTAGGGAGCTTCAAAAAATTAAACTCCTAGAATTTTCAGGAAGTCGAGCTAGAGAACACACTGAGGCATGGTTCGAAGGAAATAATAGATGTTTTAAATTAAGAGAATACTCTTCTTCTGCAAAAACAAAAATTGTTGTATTTCAATTAAAAGAAAGTGCCTTGATTTGGTGGGGAAATATGGAAAAACAACTACATCTCACAACGGATAATGTCCCTTGTGAATTGTTTGAGGAAAGATTCCACATGAAGTATTTACATCCATATTTTCAAGAAAAACAAACCGAAGCCTTTTATACATTACTTCAAGGTAATAAAAGAGTGGAGGAATATGAGATAAGGTTTATGGAGCTTGTGAAATACATTCACTACTTAGGTCCAGATGAACATTAGGTTGAACGCTTCATATTTTGATTAAATCCTCGCATCAGGGCATTGACGAGGATGTAGAAACCATCATCAGTAGTTGAGGTGGTAGAATGTGGCCGTTATGCAGAAGAACAACTAGGAATAAAAAGGATGTAGGGCTAGTAGAACCTTTACAATCAAGGTTTTCAAGAAAGACTCCCCAAAATTTCTTCAGGGGAGGTAGCTCACGACTACTTTATGGTAATAGATTTATCCCAAGAAATATAGAAACAAGAGCTCCCATGGCAGTTAATACTATAGCCGTTGAATCATCAAACACCAGTCCATGGAAATATCGTGGAACTGCTAATAGAGGAAGAAATTCGAGAGGAAGCCACATGAGAGGATGAAGGTCTTTATCTAGCAATTCATGTCTTGATTCTAGAAAACCAATACAGATTAATTGTTGGAGATGTGGAGGATCACATTTTCAAAGTGATTGCCCAGAAAGCATTACGTATACTGGAACGTAGGGTTCGACAGCTCAGGAATCAATTGGTAGACCAAGTTGAGGTCCAGTTAGACAAGTATAGTCTTGGATCAGCTACTTGGAAAGATACAGAGAACATATGTCAAATATACCCCAACTTATGTCAATTTTGAAGAACTTTAAACCATGTTTTGTATATATTTATTTTACTGTAAATCGGAGACTTAGAACCATTTTAGAATGACCATATATATAAACATGAAATTTTATGACATAATATTTGTTTAATTTCGCTAGTACATAGATACCAAGACAAAATATGTTATTGATCTTATTAAATTATAGTTATCAAAGTAAAGTTTAAATATTTGAGTAATTTTGCTTCTGATAGGAATTTGTTTTGTTTATGCATATCAACATGATTGATGAGATAGAAATCAAAGAATGATTACATTTTAATATGAAAGTTAATGACACAAATAGAGTATGACAAAATATGTTATATTGTAGTTGACGTGTATGAATTATATATAACCTATTTGTTTTGAATATGTTAATACACATTTTATAAATGCATGGACAAGTGTTTATGATTGCAGATAATATCAGTTACCAAACTGACCATGTGATGACAGAAACTTCAGGACAATTAAGGCTCAAAGAGATTCCACGATAGGGTATTAACTGTGATTCTACTGGGACGAATGGAGGTGTTTCCCACCATTTATCGTCCAAACCCTAGAGTCATGGGATGACTGTGCAAGTCATGCTCCCCTAGATGTGTGATGATGACTGCTAGATGCCTACTAGGGATCATGTTGGTATAGTTAATACTGTCATACTTGGAGTTTATGAATGGTCACGACAGTATAACTGACACCATGGCATACTCCAGTAGAGGACAGATAGGATGTGAGTGGAAGAGATTAGGAAAGATAAGATGATTATAGAATAGCTGAAAACCAACTGAGACAGAGCATGGATATTATAGCTGTAAAATATTAAAAATATTAAAAAAAACAAATCCAATTTTGTAATATAAAGACCTATATGCTCATAATAATCATTAATATATTTTATAAACCCTAAGTTTGGGACGAAGATTTTTTGGAAGGAGGGATGTATATAATGACCTACTTATAGTAAACTAAAATTTATGAAATTAAATAAAATTAATTAAATTAAAAATTAAATAAATTAAAATTAAATCATTAAAATAAATAAATAAACTTTATTTCAAATTAAGATATTCAAATAAAATAAAATAAAATTTTGTTTATAAAATAAACACGTATCATAACTTGGATACGGTGATGAAGGAAGTCAACAAATGGAAACTTATAAGAAGAAAGGGATATTTGGAGGCAGAGGGGGGAGAAACAGGAGGAAAGTTTGTACACAGAGATTGTTTATGATCAGGAACAGTTGGACCTTGCTTTTTCTAAGGTTTCTGGGCACGGGGGAACAATCTGCATCAACTGAGAAGTTTACTGGATTGAGTAGCGAGGTTCTGCTCAGTTTGGCTTGGTGCTTCGGTCTTTTGGTAATCGAAGGAGGAGCAGTTTGAGGCATCATCAACCATAGGATTACAGGTAAATACTGATGCGGGAGCAAAAGCCAGCGAATGCAAGCCATCAAAGACTAGGAAAGTTAAAGCCGATTTAAAGCAGAAAACAGATTTAAAACAGATATATTATTTGTGTGCATGTATTATGGAGCTTTCGAAAGAGGAAAATAGAAAAAAAATCTTCTTTAAAGCAGATCTAATTTGCTAGAATGATGAGGTTTAGTTAATTGTGATTATGTGCTAGGAATGCAACGAGAGATTTAAGTAAGTTTGTTGAGTGATTTCGGGAGAGATTTTGTGATTCATGCCTTTGTAAATTCTTTATAAGCATGTTCGTATGCGGGGGATAGGGGGAAACTAGTGAGCATACAATGTGGCCTGTGTGGATTTATTGGCTAACGCTGCAATGCCTTAGAATAAGTGGTCTTTTGTATATAATCAAAGCTATATATATTATGTCGATTTTCTGTGTATTCAGTTAATAGTTTTTACGGTTTAAATTTATGATAGTAATCCTATGTTGTGAATCATGTGCGTCTTATTTGCTGCGGAAACGAGCACTATACAATGACATGTCCAGATATGTTTGCTATGCTGATTATATGCCCTGTAGTGGTATTTTTGGCAGCAACATGTTTCCACAGCTGCGTTTACTCTCCCACAACCTATTGCATTATTCAGCACGCACTACCTCTTGATTGTGATGGAATGATTTCCTTTGACTGTAATTAAATAAGATTAAAGAGGCAGCAACAAAAATTTACCGTAGTTATTGTTCGTTCCAGTATTGTAGAAAGCACATACGCTCAACCTTTCCCTCGATGGATAGAATAGAATAATTGATCCAATCATTACGCTATATGGCAGAGGGCAGAGGTTAATTATCTTGTTTCTGAGAAGAGAAATATGTTGCGGTTGTGGTAGTTATTGGTGTCCTGAGTTTTGTTTGTGCTCAGAGGTTTTCTGTTGCTTTGGAAATTTTGTTGTTTTTACTCGGTTTCTCTTGTAAGATCAATTCAATATCCAGACAACTAAATGTTACAATTGTATCATTGGCTTCATTTTTGTTTTCCAACGGCGGGCTTGTATCTTCTCTATTATTGCATGTATTGTTGCCAGTGATTAAAGTCAAGCTGCCTCAAATTTTTTAAATTGTTTGTGAGATGGTGTTTACTGCATGGTTTGTACATGTATGCAGACACAACACAAAATCGAACTGGGAATGAAGAGTGATGGCACGATTTTAATGAAGATCCAGGGTTATAAATTAAAAGGTTCAAAGACGAAAATGCTTCCGACAAGACTTAGTGGGCCATAACCCACAGGCACAGGTTCGAGTTTTAATGGAATTGGGATTTTGGGCTTATACCCAGATCTCATCCCATCAAATACTCTCATTGGTTCTGCTAATTAAGTTTATAAAATTCAGGAATTTTTATCACAGGCTCATGATGTTTAATTTTAGAAAGCTTTATTGTTTCTGCAATGGCTGTAATATTATGTTATTTCATATTTTGTTCATAGGGAATAGTTGTTTAAATTATTCACGGTCCTTACAATGGTGGTGGTTAACATCCATCGAGACCAAATTTTCGTTTATCAGACCTAAAGAAACAAATTGTTTAGTTTGATTTAAGATTTTATTCCTATGCACAAAAAGCTTAGAGAGAAGCCTCACGAGCTCACCGTAATTTTGACAACAGGAAGGTCAGTATTGCAACAAAGATTTTGAAACTGAGATCTAATGTGGTTGTATGTAGGGCACTCTAAGAGGAAGTTATTTTCATCCTCGATTTTCGTATTCTCACAGAGATGGATATATTGATTTCCTCCTTTGATCTGGATAAAACAAAGAGATACTTTTGATTTTCTAGGGTGGAGTTGATGACTTTCTTATAATATATATATATACACACACACTTCAAATTTTTTATTAAAAGAAATATTTCAACTAAAATAAAACATATGAATGTGTAAGAACTAATTGAAAATAAAAAATTGAAAAGTATATTGAAAAAATAAATTCTCGTTATTATAATATTTCAGTATCATTATTTTACATTTTGACTTTTTAATTAAAGATTAATTTTAAAAGAAATTGAATGTTTATTTATTCAAAAATGCAATTTAAAGAATAAATTTTTTATGTTAACCATTATCTACCCAGTCCTTAAAAATATAAAATCTTTTTAACATGAAGATAGATGATATGAGGTGGAGGCAGCTCCCTTAAAATTAGAATTGAGAGAACTTCAAGATAAGTGTATATGAGACAATCGAAGAAGGTTCTGAAACCACTCTCTTGTCATGGTTGCAAGTGGCATGTCAGTCATACTTGCAACTACGTTTTCTCTTCAAAGCCTCATCATCCAAGGTTATCCTTAATGTGAGTTTGAAATTGCATATTTGGGTTATTGAAAAGTAATGAGCTTATGAGTTTTGTAAATTTGGATATTCAATAAACATTGAGAAAACTCCATACTTACCATAAAATCAAATCAATACCATGACCATTAAATCAAAATCAATACCCATGAGCATAAATCAACACTTAACTTTACAAGTCAACAATTTGAGTTCACAAAAATCACGGATACCTACCCACAAATTCAACTTTTAACTGTATTAATCCGAAGATATAATTAGACTATGGACCCTCAAGTGGCGTTCTTAGACTTAATCCTGCCTACAACCACGTCCTCTCTTCAAGGCCTCTCAATATGAAGAAAATAGTCCTCTTCAAAGCCTTTGAGTCTGAAGCAAAGAGTTATACCTGGCCTGAAACCACATCCTCCCTTCAAACCTTCTTATCTGCAAGATCATGAATGAGCGAGAGTTGATCGACATTTTAAGGGTTGTGAAGCTAGAAGTTAAACCCCTCTAAGTTGCGGTCATTCGGCATGGCCGTGCGTTGATGAAACTAAATGCAAAATACCTTGATTTTTTGTTTTTAGTTGATGTCAAATTTTTTATCTCAAATTCGATAACATGAAATTATATTATTTATATTCAAAGCGTTATCGAAATCAAATCCCACTTCATCTTAAATTACATAGCATGAAATTATAAGAATCAGCCATCTTGTTATATTTCGTCATATTACCAATTGATCTTAAATTACGTAGCATGAAATTATATGAATCAGCCATCTTGTTATATTTCGTCGTTTTACCAATTGATTTGCTGGTTGACCATTATTATTTTGACATTAACTAGTACAACAAGTTCTCAAGTTTGAATTTATAAATAATTAAAATATTTTTTATTTTAATTAAAAAAAATAATTGGTTAGGATTTTATTGACTAAAAATTTGTGTCTTATTGGTTTGCTCACCGTGCAACCTCACCAGTTTTCAGGGGCATCATGCTTGGCTCTCGTGCTGTTGTAGAGCTAGGACATTGTTTGTTGAATGGTGTACACATAATAAATTAAGCCTATTTTTTTAGTTACGGAATGATAAAAGATTCTTAAACCGTATACATTCATCTAAAAAACGCTTAAAATATTTTCTAGTGAATTTATTTTCGTGGTTTCTTCTCCCATAGCACATGAGGGTTATTCAGGGTTTCAAGAATCCTTTCATATTCTTTTTATTTTCTATCTTCCTCTAATACTTTCTATTCGATATCTTCTTTTGATACTCGGAAAATCAAATCTTCATGAAACAAATACCTCGCTCCAAAGAGATATTTTCTTTCACGATATACATAGCAGTGAAATGTTATAATGTTACATGATCCTTAGAAAGATGTATGGAAGAAAAACTTTATTTGCTTGCAATGCAGAGGATGGGAAAATTGGTCAGTACCATGTCTATATGAATTTAAACTGTTTCCATTAAGTTAACTTCATGCTATTTTTGTGAATTATCTCTAACTTTGATATGGTCTTTTCCACATTATAATTAATTTGATATTGTTTGCAAAATGATCTCGTTGAGTAGGTTCAGCAGTTTCTACCAGAATCAAAATGAATATTACTTGCAAGCAGTATCTTGTATGGAGTATAAGCCTCACATGATTACTAACATCAAGCATCTTGTAACAAAATACCTCCCTTCTTGAAATTTTTTATAGTGAAACAACGCATAGGGATGATCAAGTTGAAAATTTCTCTAGTTAATATGAACTACATAGAGTTTTTACTCTCCTGAATTTCTCTTTCATGTTCTCAAGAACTGAATAGGAAATATTCAACCTTCCTCCCGCTTAGCTCCTGGAAATTTCTTTCCAACTTCATTGAAAATTGTACTACCCACCGCTGGTCAGGGTAGATGATTATAACTGTACACTACATTGAGTGTGGAGCTTAATTTAGTTGGGCACTACATATTTTCACAAAGAAGCTCGAGGTGCTTCAAAATATTTCGACCACGAACTTGCTGGAAAATGATAAATCTGACGAGTTGAGAACACAATTGACCTCTCTTACAATTCTTAGCTGTTCTTATTACCAACTGGATGATCTCTCTCGAGAGAAGGTAATAATAAGGTAAGTTCAGCTCTCAGCTCTTATCTTATAGGTTAATTTCTCGGCATCTTGGTTCTTATTATAGAGGATAGTTATGAGGTATATCTTTGATGGTAGAATAAGTAGCAAGCTCAGAGGTAGCAAACTTTACTCTTCCACCAGACAAAGTGAAGGATATTCATCTAAGGTTAACGAGGAATGCTCTTTTATTTGAGAAGGTACATGTAAGGGGAGGATGAATTTCTTTTCTGCATTGTCTTTCTTAGCGCATACAAATTATATCTAAAGTAAAAAACATAACAACTCATACACATTTTAATCCATCTTGCTTCGCTGTAAAATGCATTATGATATCGAATGAATCTATATTCACAAATAAATGCATTATGATATCGAATGAATCTATATTCACAAATAAGATTAAGATTATGGGGTTGAACAAAAATTATATGCTTTATACAGAATAAAGTTATAGAATTGAGGAAAAAAATTGTTTATATTTACCTTGAGTATTTTTATTTTATTTCATTTATAGTGAATAGTGTCATGTCTCTTTATATGTACTTTGTTCTCATTTTTCTTGGTTTGTAAAGTATATTTTTTTTATGTACACAAATTTTATGTATTATTAGTTGATATCTATTTAGGTTTTCTAACATTATATGTGAGAAAAATAATATTTGTTTGGTACATAACCTTTGTTTAAATTTTAATTGAGTAAATAATTTTTATTTGTATTTGTTTATATTTTTATGATTAATTTAATAATCTATATAATAAACTAATGTATGTTTTCAAAGTCATTAGTTTGTATTTTAATAGATAATTGCTTTACTAAACACATTTTGTTAATGTTTTCAACCTTTTTCTATAATTCTTTAACTAACTCTATAACCCATAAAACAACTATATAAAATTGTTCCTGTTATTATTTTTTATTTACTATTTATAAAATAGATAATCTTCTTCCAGGATTTTTTTAACTAAATTAATAGTACCATTTTCTCCATCTCCTTGGTTTCTAAAATATACATTTTTATGTATATAAAATTCCCTTCATATCCATTACTAGTTGAGATTTATTTATGGGTTTTCTAACATTTTATGTGAGACATATAACTTTCAACTTTTATTTGACTACATAATTTGTATTTGTATCTATTTATATTTTTAAGATTAAATTTGATAGTATATTAATAAATTATTTTTTGTCTTTTTAAACTTAAAGTAATTAGTTTGTATTTCAATAAATAATTGTTTTATTATTTACATATTTTGTTAATGTTTTAAATATTCTTTTATGATTCTTTAATGACTTTCTAACCCATACCATAACTATATAAAATTGTTGTTGTTACTCCTTTTTTCATTTACTGTTTATAAATAGATAACTTTGCTTTATGATTATTTCACTAACTCTATGTAAAATTGTTATTGTTACTTTCTTTCTTCATTTATTATTTATAAATAGATAACTTTGTTTTAGGATTATTCACTAACTCTATATTTGAAACAACAATTACATTTTATTTTTTTATAAATAGTATCATGTCTTATTACATGTACTCTGTTCTCAATTTTTTTGGTTTGTAAAGTATATATTTTGACGTATATAATTTTTTGGGTTTATAAAGTATATATTTTTCTGTATACGAATTGTTCTTTAGATCTATTATTAATTAAGATTTATTTATAGGTTTTCTAAAATTCTATGCAAGATAGATAACCTTTATTTAACTTGTATTTGAGTAAATAAATTTTATTTGTATTTATTTATACTTTATGATTAAATTTGATGATATATATAATAGATTAATGTTTGTCTTTTTAAACATAGATTAATCAGTATGTATTTTAATACAAATTTGTTTTACTAAATATATTTTGTTAATGTTTTTAACCTTATTTTATGATTCTTTAGCTAAATCTATAACTCATACAACAACTATATAAAATTGTTGTTATTACTATTTTTTTATTGATTTACTATTTTTAGAGTAGACAACCTTCTTATAGGATTCTTTAACTAACCCTATAGCTCTAACAACAACTATATAAAATTGTTCTTACTATTTTGTTTTCCTTCATTCTTTATGTATAGAATATGGAACATTCATACTCACGGTTATGTATTTCTCTACAAAAGAGTTATAATAATCACAATGATATTACCTAGGAATAAAATATCACTATTATATGAAATGATTATATTTTTTTCACAAGTACCTTTATGATTTGTGAATAACACAACATCATCCACACAAATTAACAATTTAAGAAACAAAACATAACTTTTTATATGTACACTTCCTTTATTCTTTATGATTCAATTTTCTAACTAATTTATATACAAGTCAAATAAAGGAGACATTCTTATTTCATCTATATTTTACTCTTGATTTGACTAGTCCTTCTAATTTTATCATTTAGTGGAATCTTCAATTTTACAATAAAATTTTCACATAACTAGAAAGTTGCTATTCTCCACTTTTCTTGAATTCCTACTTTCTACATTATTCTTAAAGTTATTAGACATAGTATGATAATTTATAGAAATGCCAAAGAAGAATTAATAAATATTGTTTCATCATCTTTTTTTCAAAACATCTACAAGTTTAGAGATGGTCAATGGTTGAATTCTTAGGCCAAAAGAAACCTAAGAAAAATCTCTCACAATTTTCACATTATTGGTCCATAGATGGTCAATGGTTGAACTTTTTGGCGAATAGAAACCTAAGAAAAATCTCTCACAATTTTCAAATTATTAGTCCCTACCTAGGTAAGACTCTAGCATCATGTTAAGAACCATGCCAAATTGATCAACACTATGTAATTGTGTGTAGTACTAAATAATTTGTAATTGTAACACCCTCCTGCCATGTCCACCCAAGTAACCATGCCATCCAGGGTAAACATGAGATGAGAGGCTACTATGATCATATTCGACCTCCTATGTGACCTTAAGGAAGTGGAATCGACGAAAACATCACACCCAGTCATTCAATGTTAGCTTCATAATCCTCAGGAGACATGTCAGCCACTCAGATAGTTTGTCCGTGGGTGCCAGTAATCTTCTGGATCTCTTAGGCCAGAGTCGCTCTCATGCTATGGTCATGGTAGCGACCAGAAACCTAAAGTTGCTAGTTTTGTGTAAGAGACCTCAGGATTTAAGCCCCTTTTTCAGGCCTAGAGCCTAAGTAACTGCCCAAAATGGAGTGATAGCTTAGAATCAATAAAAGTACAAGGAGAAAATGATGCAAAAGAAATAATATGAACAAGACCATAATCAAACTCCTACTAGCCATGACAAACATTTCATCAAACATGTCATTAACATGTAACCTACAGGTGTAAACAACATAATTAACTATAAGGATCTCATACTTATTTGATAATTTCTATGAACCATTGTTCCCTCACATCATTTACTGCATTATTATCTATTAGTCCATAGATACATTATCCATTCATTTACAAGTAAAAACATAATGAGATCCATACATAGTTGTTGTCATAAAACATACATATAACCAGCATAATAGCAAAAAAAATATCATATATATATCAGCCATAAAATCCACATATATCAGTACATTTTCACATGGAAATCAAGGAGATGAATATCTCATTAATGAATGCAATAATAAAACTGGAGATGGGGTGCCACATTCCACCCAACCATAGATTAGCTGAGCAAGGTACTTCTTCAGCCAATCACCCCCATGCCATATTCCAAGCATGAATGTGGGACTCATAGAACACACCAAAGAGACACCAACAAGCATGGATGCCATCGGAGTTCTCCGAATACATCGTGACAAATTGAGTGCCTCCTAGTCCTCGAGGATTTATCGTAATCTACAGCCCGCTCCAAGGATCACTAGGCACTATACCGAGACATACTCTCCAAGCTTTACCATGCATCGCATTCCAACACCACTAGGCCCAATGGAGAGAAAATCTACCTCTTGTCTTTACCATATATATCGTCATTCAACAACAAGGATTCCTAGGCCCAACAAGGCACACAATATAGCTTTACTACAACCCACATTCCAGTTCAAGGGTTACTAGTATAGTGGATTCCATGATCCACAGCTTGGTTTAGGGACCACTAGGCCATGCGTTTGTTAGTTTGGAGATTCACCCCACTCAACTTTGAACCCAATCTCACCATCCCACATTAATCAAATGTGAGAACCCATCTCATCAAAGCTATGAGGAAATGGTAAGGCTAGGATGAAGAACAATTTGACACTTGGCAAAACCCATGCCATGATAGAAAATAACCACATGCAATCCCATGAATGCCAAATCTAGTAAGGAAAATACACATGGAAATCGATACCTACAATGCTGCCTAATGTAGCTTCTTGATCTTGACTTTCCCTACTTAATCTTTGCTTCCTGTTTCCTTCTTTCCCTTTCTTGCTCTAATGCCAAAGTAATCCAAGAAAACTCTAAGTGTCAAAGAGTAGGAGAGAGAGAGGGAATAATGAGAGAGATCCAATACTAAACTGAGAAAAGGTTACCAACTAACCCTCAAAAGAATTTTTATGAATGAGGCCTCTATTTTCTTCATTTTACATTATTTTCCTTCAATTTCCTCCTCACATGCAACCTGTGACCTTTAACCTCAATTTTTTCCAAATTTCCCTTTTTTCATAAGTAATTGTGCCAAAAATGCCATTTTCCTTTTCAAAACCTTAGCTATTTCCTTTGAATATTTCCTTAGCCATAAAAAACCAAATGAACACCCCCTAGGATGTCTTGCCCAACATTCAAATTGGAATAAGTGTCCCATCAACCATGGTCCTTGGTTTTAACTTTTATTACATGGAATTTTCACCGGGGTTTTTATAGAACTCTCACCCTTGTGGGACACCGTCCTCGGTGTTAAATCACACATATACCTTAGAAACTTGTTGAAAGAAGACATACTATTCATGGAGCTTTATAACATAGCTCGATATAGTATTTACAATGAAGGATCTTCACAAAATAAAAACATCATGACGATAGACCACATACTGGAGCTTTATAACATAAGTTATTATGATATTTAAAATGAAGATTTTGCTAAGTACCAATCCACATGACATCATAACATTGTGACAACATAAGCACATGATAGCATAGTAACATGGCAACATAATCATAATGACATGACACCCATATTTCTTAGTGGATCTTTATAACATAGTTCATGGCAGTATTTCCATCTACACACATATGTACATATAACAATATCACCAAAATATATACCAAACCATCTACCAAAACATATACCAGAAAATCATATCTAATCATATAGCAAAACACCATATCAAAGCATATAACAAAACACCATATCAAACCATAGATCAAAACACCATACCAAAGAATATACCCAAAACACTATATGAAAGTATATACCCAAAACACCATATCAAAGCATATACCAAAACACCATATCGAATCTCCTTTGCATCAATCGGAAAATAAGGAAGGATAGATAGCTTGCATCTGATCCACCATCTCCCATGTAGCTTCATTGGGCCCAAAGTTCTTCCATTGCAATTAACTTGCTCGATTTCTCAGTTCTGGAGCATGAACACCTTTTTCTGCAGTATACATTAAGACTCTGACTGGAATTCTCCATCTTGTTACACCTGTAATACAAACCAATCAATCACATGATCAATATCCTTAACATACTTCTTAAGAAAAGATACATGGAAAACATCATGGACTTTCACTATCGGAGGTAGTGCAAGTTGATAGGCTACTGGCCCGATCCTCTCAAGGATCTTGAAAGGCCCCTAATATTGTGGTGCCAACTTGGCACATGAACCAATCCTCAAAGAGATTTTCTTGGGCTTGATGCACAAATAAACATGCTCCCCAACCTGAAACTCCTTTAACACCCTCTGTTGATCTGCATAACTCTTATTTCTATCTTGTGATGCCTTTAGATTCTTCTTAATCACCTACATTTCCTTTTCCATGTCTGCCAACATATCTAGTCCAATCAATACCTTGCTAACCCGATCATTCCAACTGATGGGAGTATTGGAATTCTACTCATACAATCCCTCAAAAGGACTCATCCTCAATGTCTCCTAATAACCATTGTTGCATGAAAAATCTACCAAGGGGAGATACTCTTCTCACTTCCATTGTTAATGCATCACATACATCCTCAACATGTCCTCCAATATCTTGTTGACCAGCGTTGCCTATCCATCTTTCTACGGATGACAAGCTGTGTTGAAGGCCAAATTTGTTCCCAAACCTACAAATAAGTCCATCAAAAACTTGGAAGTGAAATTCACATCCTTGTCTGAGACAATCTTCTTTAGAACACCATGTAGTCTAACCACATCTTTGATGAATACCTGTGCACATCGCTAGATGAGAATGTAGACTTCATTGTGATGAAGTGTGCAACCTTTGTTAACGTGACCACAATGACCATGATGGAATCATGTTGTTTCACTGTCTTAGGCAACTCCGTGATGAAATCCATGGAAATAACCTCCCATTTCCACTCTAGAATCACGATAATTTGTAGCATTTGACCTTGATGTTTACACTTTGCTTTCACTCGCTGGTAGTCAAAACACCTTGCCACAAAATCTACCACATCCCTCTTCAAATTTGGCAAATAATAATATCTCTTCTCTTTTGTCAGTGTCTTCTATAAGCTGGGTGACCTGAATATGGTTTCCCGTGAAACTACCTCAAGTTTACCTTCTTTAGCTCACTATTATCTGGTACATGTTTCCTATCTCGAAACTTGACCAATCCATCTATTGTAAGATAATAGTCCATGCTCTATGTATGTACACCTGTACCTATACATGTACCTATTCTTATACATGTATCTCCACATGTGCCCATACCAATACCTATACCTGTACCTACACTTGTACCTATACTATCACATGTACTTGTCCCATCACCCTGTTAACATGTCTGCACAATCTCCATATACCTAACATCTTGCTGACCTCCCTGTGGTATCCAATCCTATATGTCTGTCCAAGAGGAGATCATAGCTGCCAAGTGATGTACCTGTACCCATTTGCTGAGAGCATCTGCCACCTTTTTCTCTTTACTTTGATTTACCTGATCTTGAAATAAAAATCGTTAATCATGGCCAATCATCAAGCCTACCTGGTGTTCATATTCGGTTGGTCAGACAAAACCTCGACCCAATATCATCACTCATAAGTACAAACCTCCTGCCAATAAGATAATGTCTCCACATCTTCAATGCATGTATGATCGCTTCTAACTAAAGATGATGTGTCATGTAGTTCTTCTCATGCTCATTTCATTTCCTTTAAGATTCTTAGTGCAACTACCAAATCATAAGGATTTCCAACACCATACTTCTCTTCGAATTCATATGTAGTCAACCATATTGCTAGCCATTTGATATTTCTTCCTATAATGCATAATATGTCAGATAAACCAAATCACAATAAATTGTCGTACCTTCATATGGCTCGAGGAGGATACCTTGTATGCAATATGACCAAATCAATGTGATACATGTACAACATAATCATAACAACATATAGACATACACAAATAAACATAACAACACATAAACATCACTCTAGTTAGGGTCCAATCATCAATGCAAGGCCACATCAACAAATTCATGTTATGAGCTTATGCATGACAACAACCATTAATCCATTGTACACATTACCACATGCAATCAAGAACATGCATAAATAATACCTAATCAACTACACATACACATAACGCATGTAGTAAAACATAAGCGATCAATTCTTGTAATCAATCTACAAGACTAATACATGTAATCAAGCCTACAAGAATGTAGCTTACCATACAATGGTGTAAGTAGGAAACATAAAATAAACATGTAAGCGACATATAACCATATAAAACTAGTAATATTCTCATGACAAATTCATTCCACAAAATCAACATCAAATTTTCCATGGTAACATTACTACAACCATAATTAATCATTAAGCAAATGTAACAAGAACATGGAATGAAAATGTAAAAGACACAAATGCAACTGACATGTATTCATGACCTACACACACACCGCCCATATAGTCTAAGGGTTGAACCATGTTCTGATATCACTCTGTAACACCCTCCTCCCACATCCACCCAAGTAACCATGCCAACCGAGGCAAACATGACATGAGAGGTTACTATGATCATATTCGACCTCCTGTGTGACCCTAAGGAAGTGGAATTGATAGAAAGATCACACACAACAATCCAACATCAACTTCAAAATCCTCAGGAGACATATAAGTCACTCAGAAAGCCTATCCCTGGGTCCCACTGATGTTCTAGATCTCTTAGGCCATAGTCACTCTCATGTTATGGGCAAGGTAGCGACTAGAAACCAAAATCTTCTCTGACAAGCTTGCCTTCCATTGACTAGAGACCAAAGTTTCCAGTTTTGTGCAAGCGACCATGTGATTTAAGCCCCTTTTTTAGGCCTAGAGCCCGGGTCATTGACCCGAATGGAGTGATATCTTAGAATCAATAAATGTGCATGGAAACAATGTTGCAAAAGTAATAATATCAACAAGACCATAACTAGACCCCTACTAGCCATGGCAGACATTTCGTTAAACATATGATCAACATGTAACCTACATGTATAAACAACAAAATTAAGTGTAGGGACCTCATACTTATCTAAGAATCACATTTAACCATTGTTCCCTCATTTCTTTTAATTCATTATCATCTATTAGGACATAGATACATTATCCATTCATTTACAAGTAAAAACATGCTGAGATTCATACATAGCTACTCCCATAAAGAATACATATAACTGACATAATAGGAATAGAAATATCATAAACATGTCAACTTTAAAATCCACATATACATCAGTACATTTACATGTGGAAATGAAGGGAATCAATATCTCAATAATGAATGAAATAAACAAACTGGAGATGGGACTACCAGATTCCACCTAGCCATAGATTCGTCGAGCCAAGTGTCTCTTCAGTCAATCACCCCCGTTCCATATTCCAAGCATGAATGTGGGACACAAAGAACACACCAAAAAAAATACCAACAAACATGGACTCCACCGGAGTTCTCTGTTTACATCGTGAGGAATTTGAGCGCCTCCTAGTCTCTCAGGATTTACCACAATCCATAGTTTGCTTTAGGGATCACTAGGTCCTATAGCGAGACATATTCTCTTGGCTTTACTGTGCATCCCATCCTGGGACCACCAGACCCAATGGAGAGAAAATCCACCTCTTGTCTCTACTAGATATGACGACATTCACCGACAAGGATTCCTTGGTCCACCGAGACACACAATCTAGCTTTACCATAACCCACAGTATGATTCAAGGGTTATTACACTAGTGTCTTCTATGATCCACAATCTGATTCAAGGACCACTAGACCATGTGTTTGTCATTTTGGAGATCCACCCCACTTAGCTTCGAATCCAATCTGGACGTCCCATATTAGCTGAATGTGAGAATGATTCGGATTTAAATAGGAATGTAATAAATTATAGAGATAACCATAAACACAAAGATGCAATGGAAATAATGCCTCATTTCATTAATGTAAAATACTAAAATATGCTTACAAATAGCAATGGAAATAAACCAACTAGGGCGATGGTAGATTATCTCTGATAAGAGATGTGGTGGCTACATGCCTCAGAACTGTGTTACAATGAGGCTTGAAGGCCTATTTATTGTTGAGAAACATGGGAAAACCATAAACGTCCAAAAAGCTAACCCTAGAAGATGAAATGCCAAATTGTGGTCCCCATTTGGGTAAATTCTTACATCAACTTCTCGGGGTTGTAACTTTGGCATACAATCTCCATTTGACGCGTACAATATCTTGTTAGAAATATCTATCCGAGAACTACAACTTTGCAAAGAGAAACATCAATCCATGCACCCATGTTGCTCCCAGATTTCCCAAGAAAGGCCATTTAGGGCCTCAAAATGGCTCCAGAAGTTCAGGAACTGAAAAGGTGCTAAAAATAGTAAATTGTGCTACAATTAAGGAAACTGAAAAGCTGAAAGAAATAATGGTGGGGGTCCAAGTGGACTTGGTGGGTGGCCACCAATATCCACTAGATCATTCCTCCTCCCTTAGGAAGCAATGGTCCCCATTGTGTTGAGTTCCTCCATGAGATGAGGAAACTTCTGCTGAACTTGGTCCCTGGTGAGCCACTTGCCCTGGTGAAGGAGTTTGCCTACTTTGACAACTTGATATAGTTGGATATTTTGTTGGCAAGTGTGCTTGATCTGTGTGTCTGTGGTCGGACCAATTGCGGCTTGTTCCATGCAATCAGTATTTAACTTTGTGGGTGTGACCTCTTCTGCAATGTTACATGTCTCTAGTAATGGTGGAAAGTATGGCCAAAGGCAGTCCACATTGAACACTGGGTGCAGGCTAAGGAATGGGGGAATTTTGAGCTCAAATGAATTGTCTCCCATAGCCTTAGTAATGATGTAAGAACCATGTCAGAGTGGTGTGAGTTTCTGATAGGCTCTGTAAGGCATTCCTTTTGCAAATTCAACCAAACTTTGTCGCCCACCTGAAAATTATGTGGAACTCAATGTTGATCATGTCGTTGCTTTTACTTGGCATTTGATTTCTCCATAATGTCATTGACCTGATGGCAAATATGTTGGATGTGCTCAATGAATCTATTTGTGTTATCTGTTTCGGACTTGACATGAGCCCAATCTCCATGAGTAGTTGTAAATGGCATGGTCACATCAATGGGAAATAGTGGCTAGAATCCCAAGCCCACCTGAAAAGGGCTATGGCCAGTTGAGTTGTGGAGAGCCCGATTGTAGCTCTGTTGAACATAGGGGAGGTTTTCATCCCATGTGTGTGGATGCTTTGAGTTGTACATGCATAGAATGTGTACAATCATCCTATTGACAACCTCTCTTTGACTATCAATTTCAGGATGGAAGGCTGTGGACTTAGTGAGTTTGGTGTCCAGCATCGACTAGAGACTGGACCAAAATGTACTGAGGAACCTACTATCTTGATTTGAGATGATAGATTATGGGATCTCAAAGTGTACCCACACTCATTCAAAGAAGATTTTAGTAGTGGATTCTGCTGTGATATTCTTCTTGTAGGCTGCCATAATGGCCATCTTCAAGAACCTGTTGACGACCACAAAAACATAGTCATTTCCATGCTTAGTGGAAGGAAGGCCTGACATGTAATCCATGGAGATGGATTACCAATGTCAACTAGGGGTAGGCAGTGGGGTATAGAGCCCTTGCTTCTGGACGGTCGGTTTGGTAATGGCACAGGTAGTGCATGATCTGATGTACTTCCTGACATCCTGTCAAAGATTCGACCAATAGAAATACTTTTACAATACTGCAACTATTTTCTCGACACTGAAATGCTAAACAACCCGACTGTAGTGTGCTTTCCAAATCATCTTGGCACGCTCACTTGAAGGAACAAAAAGGTGACCCAAGTGGCATAACAGGCCATCCTGGAGGTAAAAAACTGGAACATGCTGACACTCAAAGAGTGTCTGGTATGTGTGGCCAAATTCTGGGTCAATTTTGTAGAGAAGTGGCTAATCAAAAGTCTTGTGCCCACAAGAGTTGAGCACGGTGGTTAATGCCATGACCGGTGGTTGACTGAGGCAATCTACAACATTATTGGTGCCGCCCTTCTTATACCTAATATTCAAATGGAACTGTTGCAGGTATGTGGACCACTTCTGATGGCGATCATTCTGTAATTTCCCTTAGATCTGTATGAACTGGAGGGGTTGGTGGTTTGTGTGGATGGCCGTTTCCTTCCCCAAAATTTAATGTTTCCATTGTCGACAGTCCTACACAATGGAATACATCTCTTTGTCATAAGTGGGATACTTTCGGACTGCGTCTGAAACTGTCTCACTGTGATATTTGACTGGATTCCCATGTTGAGTAAGGACTATCCCAATAACATAGTCAGAGGCATCTGTCTCGATCTTGAATGGTTGTTGCAAGTCTAGCAATGCGAGTACTAGTGCCAAGCAGAGGCGATCTTTCAACTCTGTGAATGCCTTCTGTTGAGATTCAGACCAAAAGAATTTTGCATTTTCTCCTCCCTTGGTGACTTGACTCAAGGGCCAAGTGACATGAGAAAATCCCAATACGAACTTGCGGTAGAAGTTAGCAAGACCTAGAAAGCTGCGGAGCTCTGTTAGAGTGGTTGGATGGGGCCAATCCCGAATGACTTGGATCTTGGCTGGATTGACATGCACCCCCTGTTCACCAATAGTGTATCCCAGATACTTAACCTGGGTCATGTCGTAGTGTTTGGAGAACTTGTCGAATGTGTTGGAGGTGCTCTTCCTAGCTTTGGTTGAAGATCAGGATGTCATCCAAGTATACCACTACAAATGAGTTGGTGAATGGCTGCAAGATGTCATTGATTAGCCTCATGAAGGTTGCAAGAGCATTCATCAATCTGAAAGGCATAACCAACGATTTGAAAAGGCCCTCCTTGGCCTTGAAGTTAGTCTTCCACACATCGGAGGGTTCGATTAGTACCTAGTCAAACCCTGACTTCAAATCGATATTGCTAAATGTTTTGCCCCCTCAATTGGTCTAGGAGGTCATGAATCTATGGGATTGCGTACTTATTATGGACAGTGATCTTTTTCAGTGCCCAATAGTAAATACAGAGTCTCCAAGTCCCATATTTCTTCTATACCAACATGATTGGGCTTCCACAGGGCGATGAACTCAGACGAATGTGACATTTCTGCAACAACTCCTAAATTTGCCTCTTGATATCATTGTAGTCCAGAACAGAGCACCAATATATTGGTCCATTGGGTAGTGGCTCACCTAGGGCCATATCGATGGAGTGCTTGACTTGACACTGTAGAGGAACCCCTGTGGGGGAGGTGAAGATGTCCTCATACTCCTCCACGACCTTGTTCATCTGTAGTTGTCGTGCAGAGGGGTCGTGTCTAGAGGGCATGGTCACCGTCTTCTTCTTTCTTTGAGGGCGTATCATCAAGAAAAAAAATTTCATGATTTTTGAAATGAGCTTAATGCATTACTTTGCAGTAATAAAAAATTTGGTGGTAGGCGATGCTACCTTCGGTACCTATACAACTTATTTCCCAAAGTAATAATAATAGCATGGGGCCTTGATTCATACACAGTATGTAACTTCCATAAGCATGGTTGTCCTAATAGTACATCACAAACTTCAAGGGGAGAAATGTCACATAATACCTCATCCATGAAGGGCTTGTTGTTGTATGGAAGGCAACACTGCTGGCTCACGCGAAGATACCATCCTTGGTGAAGTCACCCGATCGTGTACGGTTGTGGATGTGATGTGATCGGTAAGCCCATCCTCTTCACGACCTCTGCCAAAATGAGGTACTTTTGGCTCTCACTGTCGACAATGAACTATAGCGGAGATCCCTTTACCCACCTCTAGGAGTGGAAGAGATGCTACTCCTCCTCTCGATCTTCGGGTTTCTCCTTCAAGATCTTCGTGGTGGCAATGGTGGCATTGGGCTCCACAACGATAATCTACTTCCCTTTGTCATTCCCCTTGTCGAGTTCTGACTCAGAGTCGAAACATGCATCTGATTCTGAAACCTTTAGCTCAGCCACCAGTGACTGCTTGGCCCGACACTCACTTGTGTTGTGAGTGGAGCTCTTACAGAACTCAAAGCATTTTCCTGTGTCCTTGTTTGGCTTAGCGGCACTGTTCTCTGCTTGCAGCTTTGACGAGTTTTCTTCGGCGGGCCTGCCTCGACTTTTTCCTTTGTTCTGTGGTTTGGGGGCACCTTTCACTTTCTTCAGATTCATAGATCCAAAGTGTCACATCTTCTGTTTAAACATTTGCTCGACCTTGACGGCATATCAGTATGCCGTGTCGAGGGAGGAGATGTTTAGGAATTCTATTTCTTCCTGGATTTACTTGTGCAATCAGCGGCGGTATTTGAGTATCAAATGCTGCTCTGAATCCTTAATACCCAACATTGTTCGAAGGGTATGGAAAATATTGGTAAACTCTGGCATGTCTTGGTCCCTTCCCTGCCCCTCCGTGGTCCACTTTATGTATTGATCCTCATAGGTTCCGACACGGTAGTACTGCTCCTTAATGGCATCCCAGAATGAATTCCAAGTGGGTTTGGCTGAAAATAGTGAGCCAGTATTTTCATCCTTCTGCTCGTAGTAGGTTTTGCACTAGTCCTTGATGTGGGGAGCTTCTTTGAGAAGAGCAAAAACAATATTTTTCCGACTCCAAAATTCATGAATAGAAAAATAACCCTCTAGTAGATTTAACCATTTATCTACAACATCTACATCTATCTGACCATCGAATATGGGGATTTCAAAATTAACTTGTACCTTAAAGGGTGTGGCATTTCTAGAGTAGCTACTCAAATCCAATGTGTCGCCTCTGGGTAGCCACTGAAGGATCTGGGCAAAGTTTTCCATCATCATGTTCCTTTTTCGCTCGAGGGATTCTTAGAGTAGGTTTTGATAGGATCTCTTGCCCCCTCGTCTTTCTTCTCATTTGCCATGGGAGGCTGTCAGGATTTGCGAGGCTGATCTTGCAAATTTTTGACCAGTTCAAGCACTAACTCCTTATATCCCCACCTCGTTCGGGATATGAAAAGAAAAATACAGAAAAAGCAGATTGCTCTGATACCACTGATCCAGATTTAAATAGGAATGCAACAAATTATAGAGATAACCATTAACATAGAGATGCAACAAAAATAATACATCGTTTCACTAATGTAAAATACTAAAATATGCTTACAAAAAACAATGAAAATAAACCAGCTAGGGTGATGGTAGCATATCTTTAAGAAGAGATGTGGCGGCTACATGCCTCTGAACTATGTTACAATGAGGCTCAAAGGCCTATTTATTATTGAGAAACATGGGAAAACCCTAAATATCCAAGAACCTAACCCTAGAAGATGAAACACCAAACTGTGGTCCCCGTTTGGGTAAATTGGTACATCAACATCCCGGGGTAGTAACTTTGGCATACGATCTCCATTTGACGCGTACAATATCTCGCTAGAGATATCTATCTGAGAAGTACAACTTTGGGAAGAAAAACATCAATCCATGGACCCATGTTGATCCCAATTTTCCCAAAAAATGTCGTTTAGGGGTTCAAAACGACCCTGGAAGTTCAGGACTCGAAAAACTGGTAAAAATAGTAAATTGTGCTACAATTAAGGAAAATGAAAAGCTAAAATAAACAATGGTGGGAGTACAAGTTGACTTGGTGGGTGGCCACCAATATCCACCTAGATCATTCCTCCCCCCATAGGAAGCAATGGTCACCATTGCGTTGATTTCCTCCATGAGATGAGGAAACTTCTGTTGAACTTGGTCCCTGGTGAGCCACTTGCCCTGGTGAAGGAGTTGGCCTGCTTTGATAAATTGATACAGTTGGATATTTTGCTAGTGACTGTGCTTGATCTGTGTGTCCATGATCCCATCAATTGCAGCTTGTTCCATGCAATTTAGATTTGACTCTCTAGGTGTGAGTTGTTCTGCAATGTCCAATGTATCTAGTAATGGTGGAAAGTATGGCCAAAGGCGGTCCACATTGAACACTGGGTGCAAGCTAAGGAATGGGGTAATGCTGAGCTCAAATGCATTGTCTCCCACAGCCTTAGTAATGGTGTAAGGACCATATCGGAGTGGTCCGAGTTTCTTATAGGCTCTTGTAAGTCGTTCCTTTTGTAAATGCAACCAGACTTTGCTGCCCACCTAAAACTCGTGTGGCAGCCGATGTTGATCATGTCGCTACTTGTGCTTGGAATTTGATTTCTCCAGAATGTCATGGACCTACTGGAAAACATGTTGGATGTGCTCAATGAAGTTGTTTGCCTTATCTGTTTCAGACTTGACATGAGCCAAATCTGTGTGAGTAGCTACAAATTGCATGGCTGCATCAATGGGACATAGTGGTTGGAATCGCAAGCCCACCTAAAAAGGATTGTGGCTAGTTGAGTTGTGGAGAGCCCAGTTATAGTTGTGTTGAACATAGGGGAGGCTTGCGTCCCATGCGCGTGGATGCTTTGAGTTGTACATGCACAGAAGTGTACAATCATCTTGTTGAGAACCATTGTTTGGCTATCAGTTTGAGGATGGAAAGCTGTGGACTTAGTGAGTTTGGTGCCCAGCATCGACCAGAGACTGGACCAAAATTTACTTAGGAGCCTACTATCTCAATATAAGATGATAGATTGTGGGATCCCAAAGTGTACCCACACTCATTCAAAGAAGAGTTTAGCACTGGCTTCTACTGTGATATTCTTCTTGCATGCCGCCATAATGGCCATCTTCGAGAACCTGTCGACAAACAAAAAAACATTGTTGTTTCCATGCCTAGTGGAAGGAAGGTCCAACATGTAATCCATGGAGATGGATTCCCAAGGTCGACCAGGGGTAGGCAGCGGGGTATAGAGGCCTTGCTTCTTAACAGTCGGTTTGGCAATGGCACAGGCAGTGCATGATCTGATGTACCTCTCGACATTCCGTCAAAGTTTTGGCCAATAGAAATACTTCTGAAGTACTACCACCATTTTCTCGACCCTGAAATTGCCAGCAACCTAACTGTACTGTGCCTCCCAAATCATGTAGGCATGCTTTCTTGAAGTAACACAAACGTGACCCAGGTGGCATAATAAGGCATCTTGGAGGTGAAAATCTTGAACATGGCAACCCTCCAAGAGTGTCTGGTATGTGTGGCCGAATTCTAGGTCACTTTTGTAGAGAAGTGGCCAATCAAAAGTCTCGTGCCCACAAGAGTTGACCACGGTGGTTAATTCCACGATCGCAAGTCAACTGACGCAATCTACAACATTGTTGGTGCTGCCCTTCTTATACTTGATATTCAAATGGAACTATTGCGGGTATGTGCACCACTTTTGGTGGTGATCATTTTGTAATTTCCCTTGGGTCTGTATGAATTGGAGGGGTCAGTGATCTGTGTGGATGAACATTTCCTTCCCCAAAATGTAATGTTTCCATTGTCGGAAAGCTTGCACAATGGAATACATCTCTTTTTCATAAGTGGAATACTTCCAGAGTGTGTCTGAAAGTGTCTCACTATGATATACCACTATATGCCTGTGTTGAGTAAGGACTGCCCCAATAGCATAGTCTGAGGCATCTGTCTTGACCTCAAATGGTTGTTGCAAGTTTGCCAATGCAAGTACTGGTGCCAAGTAGAGGTGATCTTTCAACTCTATGAATGCCTTCTGTTGAGATTCAACCCAAAATAATTTTTCTTTCGCTCCTCCCTTGCTGACTCGACTCAAGGGCCAAGTGATATGAGAAAATCCCATTACAAACTTGTAGTATAAGTTGCCAAGACCTAGAAAGCTATGGAGCTTTCTTAGATTGGTTGGAGAGGGATAATCCCAAATGACTTGGATCTTGGTTGGATCCACATGCACCCTATGTTCATCAATAATGTATCCCAGATACTGAACCTGGGTCATGCCAAAAGTGCATTTCTCCAAATTGGCACATAACTTGTGTTGCTGCAGTGTTTGGAGAACCTGTCGAATGTGGTGGGTGTGCTCTTCCTAGCTCTTATTGAATATCAGGATGTCATCCAAGTATGCCACTACAAATGAGTTGGTGAATGGCCACAAGATGTCATCCATTAGGCTTATGAAGGTTGCAGGACCATTCGTCAACCCGAAAGGCACAGCCAACCATTTGAAAAGGCCCTCCTTGGCTTTGAAGGTGTTCTTCCACACATCGGAGGGTTCAATTGGTACCTGGTGATATCCTGAGTTCAAATTGATCTTGCTGAAATATGTTGCCCCCTTCAGTTGGTCCAGGAGGTCATCAATCCGTGGGATCAGGTACCTATCCCAATATTCAATACAGAGTCTCCAAGTCCCATCCTTCTTCTATACCAGCACGATTGGGCTTTGACAGGGTGACAAACTCAAACAGATGTGACCTTTCTGTAGTAGCTTCTAAATCTACCTCTTGATTTCGTCGTTCTCTAGAACGGAGTGCTGATAGATTGTCCATTGGGCAGCGGTGCGCTTGGGGTTAGATCGATGGAGTGCTTGACCTCATAGTGTAGAGGAACCACTGCGGGGGAGGTGAAGATGTCATCGTACTCCTCCATGACCTTGTCCATCTATAGTTGTCGTGTGGAGGGGCCCTATCAGGAAGTCCTGGTCACCGTGTTCTTATTTCCATGAGGGCATATCATCAGGAAAACAAATTGTCCGATTTTGGAAATGAGTTTACTACATCGTTTTGCAGTAATCAAAGAGATGGTAGTAGGCGGTGCGACCTCCGGTATCCTGTACAACTTATTTCTCAAAGTAATAATAATAGCATGGGGCCTTGATTCATACACAACATGTCACTTCCACAAGTATTATTTTCCTAATTCTACATTACAAACTTCAAGGGAAGAAATGTCACACAATACCTCATCCATGAAGAGCTTGATGTTGTATGGAAAGCGATACTGCTGGCTCATGCGAAGATCCTGTCCTTGGTGAAACCACCCGATGGTGTACAGTTGTGGATGTGTTGTGGTCCGTAAGCCCATCCGCTTCACGACCTTTGCCAAAATGAGGTTCTTCTGGCTCTCATTTTTTACAATGAACTATAACGGGGATCCCTTTATCCACATTTGGGAGTGGAAGAGACGCTCCTCCTCCTCTGGATCTTCGAGTTCCTCCTTCTGGATCTTCATGGTGGCAACAGTGGCATTGTGCTCCGCATCAATAATCTGCTTCCCTTTATCATTCCCCTCTTTGTGTTCTGACACAGAGTCGAAACATGGAACTAATTCTTAAACCTTTAGCTCAGCCACCAGTGATTGCATGGCCTGACACTCACTTGTGTTGTGAGTGGAGCTCTTATGGAACTCACACCATTTTCCCGTGTCCTTTTTCGGCTTTGCGGCACTGTTCTTTGCTTGCAGCTTTGGTAGGTTGTCTTGGGCCACCCGACCTTGGCTTTGTCCTTTGTTCTGTGGTTTGGGGGCACCTTTTGCTTGCTTTAGATTTGCAGATCGAAAGTCTCACTTCTTCTGTTTATAATTTTTCTCGACCTTCATGGCATATCGGTATGCTGTGCCAAATGAGGAGATGTTGAGGAATTCTATTTCTTCATGGATGTGCTTGTGCAGGAAGTTGTGGCATTTGAGTATCAAATGCTGCTCTAAATCCTTGATACCCAACTTTGTGTGAAGGGTATGGAAAATATTGGTAAACTCGGGCACGTCTTGGTCCCTTCCCTACCGCCGCATGGTCCACTTTATGTATTGATCCTCATAACTTCCGACATGGTAGTACTACTACTTAATGGCATCCCATAATGAATTTTAGGTGGGTGCACTGAAAATAGTGAGCCGGTATTTTCATCCTTCTACTTGTAGTAGGTTTCTCACCAGACCTTGACGTGGGGGGCTTCTTTGAGAAGAGCGAAAACAATCTTTTCCTGACTCAAAAATTCATGAACAAAAAAATAACCATCTCGCAGATTTTAACCATTTATCTACCGCATCTACGTCTATCTGACGCTCGAATATGGGGATTTCAAAATTAACTTGTACCTTAAAGGGTGTGTCATATCCAGAGTAGCTGATGGAAGCCGATGCGTCGCCTTTGGGTAGCCGCTGAAGGATCTGGGCAAAGCTGTCCATCATCACGTTCGTTTGTCACTCGAGGGCTTCTTTGAGAAAGATTTTTATAGGATCTCCTACCCCCTCATCTTTCTTCTCATCTACCATGGGAGGCCATTGAGATTTGTGAGGTTGTTCCTACAAAGGTTCCACTAGTTCAAGCTGTAACTCCTTATATCCAACCTCATTGGGGACATGCAAAGAAAAATACAGAAAAAGAGACCGCGCTGATACCATGGATTCGAATTTAAACAAGAATGCAATAAATTACAGAGATAACCATAAACACAGAGATTCAATGGAAATAATACTTCATTTCATTAATATAAAATATTGAAATATGCTTACAAACGAAAATTAAAATAAACCAGCTAGGGCGATGGTAGCTTATCTCTGAGAAGAGATGTGGTGGCTACATGCCTCTGAACTGTGCTATAATGAGGTTGGAAGACCTATTTATTGTTGAGTAACATGGGGAAACCCTATATATCCAAAAGCCTAACCCTTAGAAGATGAAATACAAAATTGTAGGCCTCGTTTGGGTAAATTGGTACATTAACTTCCCGGGGTTATAACTTTGGCATACGATCTCTGATTTACACATACAATATCTTGTTAGAAATCTCTATCTGAGAACTACAACTTTGGGAAAAGCAACATCAGACAATGGACTCATGTTGATCACATGTTTCCCAAAAAAACGTCGTTTAGGGCCTCAAAATGGCTCTAGAAGTTCAGGACCCGAAAAAATGCTAAAAATAGTAAATTGTGCTACAATTAAGGAAACTTAAAAGCTGAAAGAAACAATGGTGGGGGTCCAATTCGACTTGGTGGGTGACCACCAATATCCACCTGGATCATTCCTTCCCCCTTAGGAAGTAATGGTGCCGATTGCATTGAGTTCCTCCATGAGATGAGGAAAATTCTGCTAAACTTGGTCCCTGGTGAGCCACTTTCCCTCACGAAGGAGTTGGCCTGATTTCACAACTCCATACAGTTGGATATTCTGCTGGTGAGTGTGCTTGATCTGTGTGTCCATGATTCGGTCAGTTGTATCTTGTTCCATGCAATCTGGATTTAACTTTGTGGGTGTGAGTTATTCTGCAATGTTGGATGTGTCTAGTAATGGTGGAAAGTATGGCCGAAGGCAGTCCACATTGAACACTGGGTGCAGGCTAAGGAATGGGGGAATGCTAAGCTCAAAAATATTGTCTCCCATAGCCTTGGTAATGGTGTAAGGACCATATTGGAGTGGTCTGAGTTTCTGACAGGCTCCAGTAAGGCATTCCTTTTGAAATGCAACCAGACTTTGTCACCCACCTAAAACTTGTGTGACACCCAATCTTGATCATGTCGCTTCTTGTACTTGGCATTTGATTTCTCCAGAATGTCATGGACCTGCTAGTGAATATGTTGGATGTGCTCAATGAAATTGTTTTCCTTATCTATTTCGGACTTGACATGAGTCGAATCTGTGTGAGTAGTGGCAAATGGCATGGCCACATCAATGGGACATAGTGGTTGGAATCCCAAGCTCACTTGAAAAGGGTTGTGGCTATTCGAGATGTGGAGTGCTCGGTTGTAGCTATGTTGAACATAGGGGAGGCTCTCATCGCATGTGTGTGGATGCTTTGAGTTGTACATGCACAGAATGTGTACAATCATCTTGTTGACAACATTTGTTTGGCCATCAGTTTGAGGATGGAAGGTTGTGGACTTAGTGAGTTTGGTGTCAAGCATCGACTAGAGACTGGACCAAAATGTACTGAGGAACCTGTTGTCTCGATCTTAGATGATAGACTATGGGATCCCAAAGTGTACCCACACTCATTCAAGGAAGAGTTTAGTAGTGGATTTTGTAGTGATATTCTTCTTGCAAGCCCCCATAATGGCCATCTTCGAGAACCTGTCGACGACCACAAAAACAAAGTCATTTCCATGCTTAGTGGAAGCAAGGCCTGGCAGGTAATCCATGGAGATGGATTCCCAAGGTCAACTAGGGGTAGGCAGCAGGGTATAGAGGCCTTGCTTCTTGATGATCGGTTTGGCAGTGGCACATGCAGTGCATGATGTGATGTACTTCCTGACATCTTGTCAAACATTCAGCCAATAGAAATACTTCTATACTACTGCCACCATTTTATCGACCCTAAAATGCCTAGTAGCCCGACTGTAGTGTGCTTCACAAATCATATTAGCATGCTCGCTTGAAGGAACACAAAGGTGACCCTGGTGGCATAATAGGGCATCCTCGAGGTGAAAATCTAGAACATGCTGACCCTCCAAGAGTGTCTGGTATGTGTGGCCAAATTCTAGGTCTCTTTTGTAGAGAAGTGGCCAATCAGAAGTCTCATGCCCACAAGAGTTGAGCACGGTGGTTAATGTCATGATCACTAGTTGACTAAGGCAATCTGCAACATTATTGGTGCTGCCCTTCTTATACTTGATATTCGAATGGAATTGTCGCAGGTATGTGGACCACTTCTGATGGCAATCATTCTACAATTTTGCTTGGGTCTGTATGAACTGGAGGGGTTAGTGGTCTATGTGGATGACGTTTCCTTCACCAAAATGTAATGTTTCCATTATCTACAGGCCTACACAATGGAATACATCTCTTTGTCATAAGTGGGATACTTTCAAACTGTGTTTGGAAGTGTCTCACTGTGATATGCCACTGGATGTTCGTGTTGAGTAAGGACTACCCCAATAGCATAGTCAGAGTCATCTGTCTCGATCTCAAATGGTTGTTGCAAGTTTGGAAATGTGAGCATTGGTGCCGAGTAGAGGGGATCTTTCAACTCTGTGAATGCCTTTTGTTTATATTCAAGCAAAAATAATTTTTCTTTCACTCCTCCCTTGGTGACTTGACTTGAGGGCCATGTGATATGAGGAAATCCCAATACAAACCTGCGGTATAAGTTGGCAAGACCTAGAATGCTGTGGAGCCATGTTAGAATGGTTGGACAGGGATAATCCTGAATGACTTGGATCTTGGCTGGATCCACATGCACCCCCTGTTCATCAATAATGTATCCTAGATAATGAACCTGGGTCATGCAAAAAATGTATTTCTCCAAATTGTCACATAACTTGTGTTGCCGCAGTGTTTGGAGAACATGTCAGATGTGGTGGAGGTGCTCTTCCCAGCTCTGGTTGAAGATCAAAATGTCATCCATGCATGCCACTACAAATGCGTTGGTGAATGGCCATAAGATGTCATCCATTAGCCTCATGAAGGTTGCAAGAGCATTCGTCAATTTGAGAGGCATAACCAACCATTTGAAAAGGCCCTCCTTCGCTTTGAAGGGAATCTTCCACACATGGGAGGGTTCGATTGGTAACTGGTGATATCCTGACATCAAATTGATCTTGCTGAAATATTTTTCCCCCTTCAGTTGGTCTAGGAGGTCATCAATCTGTGGCATTAGGTACCTATTACGGACATGATCTTGTTTAGCACCCGATAGTCAATACAGAGTCTCCAAGTCCCATCCTTCTTCTGTACCAACACAATCGGGCTTCCATATGGCGATGAACTTGGAAGGATGTGACCTTTCTGCAGTAGCTCCTGAATCTGCCTCTTGATTTCATCGTTCTCTAGAATGAAGCGCCGATAGATTGGTCCATTGGGCTGCGGCACATGTGTATCTTTGTGCTGGAAATGGTGGCACTAGGCTCCGCATCGATAATCTGCTTCACTTTGTTATTCCCCATGTCAGTTTCTGACTAAGAGTCAAAACATGCATCTGGTTCTGAAACCCTTAGCTCAACCACTAGTGACTGCTTGGCCTGACACTCACTTATGTTGTGAGTGGAGCTCTTATGGAACTCACACCATTTTCCTTTGTCCTTTTTCAGCTCCGCGGAACTGTTCTTTGCTTGCAGCTTTACCGGGTTGTCTTGGGCCGCCCTGCCTTGGCTTTGTCCTTTGTTCTGTGGTTTAGGGGCACCTTTCACTTTCTTCGGATTTGTAGATTCAAAGTGTTGCATCTTTTGTTTAAACTTTTGCTCGACCTTGACGACATATTGGTATGCCATGTCGAGCAAGGAGATGTTTAGGAATTCTATTTCTTCCTAGATTTACTTGTGCAGGAAACTGCGGTATTTGAGTATCAAATGCTGCTCCGAATCCTTGATACCCAACATTGTACGAAGGGTATGAAAAATATTGGTAAACTCTGGCACGTCTTGGTCCCTTCCCTGCCGCAGCATGGTCCACTTTATGTATTGATCCTCATAGCTTCCAACACGGTAACACTGCTCTTGAATTCCAAGTGGGTTCGGCTGAAAAATAATGAGTCGGTATTCTCATCCTTCTGCTTGCAGTAGGTTTCGCACCAGTCCTTCACGTGGGGGACTGCTTTGAGAAAAAAAAAGAGAATATTTTCTCCACTTGAAAATTCATGAATAGAAAAATAACCCTCTAGCAGATTTAACCATTTATCCTTGGCATCTGCATCTATCTGACCCTCGAATATGAGGATTTCAAAATTAACTTTTACCTTAAAGGGTGTGGCGTTTCTAGAGTAGCTATTGGAAGTCGATGCGTTGCCTCTGGGTAGCCGCTGAAGGATCTAGGAAAAGTTGTCCATCATCGCTTTCCTTTTTCGCTCGAGGGCTTCTTCCAGCAACATTTTGATAGGATCTCCTACCCCCTCATTTTTCTTCCCATCTGTCATGGGAGGCTGTCAGGATTTACGAGGCTGGTCTTGCAAAGGTTTGACCAGTTCAATCCCTAACTCTTTATATACCGACCTCATTGGGGACATGCAAAGAAAAAAAGAGAAAAAGCAGACCGCTACCACTGATCTAGATTTAAACAGGATCACAATAAATTATAGAGATAACCATAAAGATAGAGATGCAGTGGAAATAATACTTCATTTCATTAATGTAAAATACTGAAATATGCTTACAAACATCAATGGAAATAAACCAACTACGGCCATGGTAGCTTATCTCTGAGAAGAGATGTGGCAGCTACATGCCTCTGAACTATGTTAAAATGAGGCTCGAAGGCCTATTTATTGTTGAGAAACATGGGAAACCCTAAAAATCCAAAAACATAACCCGAGAAGATGAAATTCCAAATTGTGGGCCATGTTTGGATAAATTGGTACATGAACTTCCCAGGGTCGTGACTTTGGCATACCACCTCCGTTTGACGCGTACAATATCTTGTTTGAAAGATCTATTCGAGAACCATAACTTTGGGAAAAGAAACATTTGTCTATGAAACCATGTTGCTCCCAATTTTCCCAAGAAACGTTGTTTAGGGCTTGAAAACGACTCTCGAAGTTCAGGACCCAAAAAACTGCTAAAAATAGTAAATTGTGCTACAACTAAGGAAACTGAAAAGTTGAAAGAAAGAATGGTGGGGGTCCAAGTGGACTTGGCGGGTGGCCACCAATATCCACCTATATCATTCCTTCCCCCATAGGAAGCAATGTTCCCCATTGCGTTGAGTTCCTCCATGAGATGAGGAAACTTCTGTTGAACTTGGTCCCTAGTGAGCCACTTGCCCTGGTGAAGGAGTTGGCTTTCTTTAACAACTCGATACAGTTGGATATTCTACTGGGGAGTGTGCTTGATATTTATGTCCATGATCCGATCAGTTGTAGGTTGTTCCATGCAATCTGGATTGAACTCTCTGGGTGTGAGTTGTTCTGCAATGTTAGATGTGTCTTGTAATGGAGGAAAGTATGTCCGAAGGTGGTCCACATTAAACACTAGGTGCAGGCTAAGGAATGGGGGAATGTTGGGCTCAAGTGCATTGTCTCCCATGGCCTTGCTAATGGTGTAAGGACCATATCGGAGTGGTATGAGTTTTTGATAGGCTCCGGTAAGGCGTTCCTTTTGCAAATGCAACCAGAAATTGTCACCCACCTAAAACTTGTTTGGCACCCGATGTTGATCATGTTGCTACTTGTACTTGGAATTTGATTTCTCCATAATGTCATGGACCTACTGGAGAAAATGTTGGATGTGCTCAATGAAGTTGTTTGCCTTATCCGTTTCAGACTTGACATCAATGGGACATAGTGGCTGGAATCCCAAGCCCACCTGAAAAGGGCTGTGGCCAATCGAGCTGTGGAGAGCCTGGATATAGTTGTGCTAAACATAGGCGAGGCTCTCGTCCCATGTGCGTGGATGCTTTGAGTTGTACATGCGCAGAGTGTGTACAATCATCCTGTTGACAACCTTTGTTTGGCCATCAATTTGAGGATGGAAAGTTGTGGTCTTAGTGAGTTTGGTGTCCAGCATCAACCAGAGACTGGACCAAAATTTACTTAGGAACCTACTATCTCGATCTCAGATGATAGACTATGGGATCCCAAAGTGTACCCACACTCGTTCAAAGAAAAGTTTGGCAGTGGCTTCTGCTGTGATATTCTTCTTGCATGCCGCCATAATGGCCATCTTTTAGAACCTGTCGATGACCACAAAAACACAGTTGTTTCCATGCCAAGTGGAAGGAAGGCTTGACATGTAATCCATGGATATATATTCCCAAGGTCGACTAGGGCTAGGCAGCGGGTTATAGAGGCCTTGCTTCTTGATGGTCAGTTTGGAAATGATGCAGGTAGTGCATGATCTAATGTACTTCTCGACATCCTATTGAAGATTCGACCAATAGAAATACTTCTGCAGTACTGCCACCATTTTCTCGACCTGGAAATGCCCAACAGTCTGACTGTAGTGTGCTTTAAAAATCATCTTGGCACGCTCACTTGAAGCAACACAAAATTGACCCAGGTGGCATAATAGGGCATCCTCACTACTACATGTAGGGGGGTTTTAAGACAATATTTGAGTCAATTGTCTTAACTTAAGACAAAAAGAAACTTGTGTATTGTCTTAAATATTGTCTCTAAGCGAGTGTCTCAAAATATAATGTCTCAAAAATTTGTCTCTATAAATACAATATAGAACACATATTATTATTATCTCTATAAAGACAAGAATTATTGTCTATTAAGAGACAATTTGATTTGTCTCTCTAGAGACAATTTCATTTGTCTCCCTAGAGACAACATCATTTGTGTCTCTTTAGAGACAATATAAAAAATTATCTAAAAAAAATAAATGTCCATAATTCAAACTATTTTCTCTCTAGAGAGACTGTAAAAAATTATTTAAAAATAAATAAATAAAATCATTTTGAATTTCTGCTGGCCCGTATCGTTCTCACCTGGAATAGATTCCAAAGATAATAAGCAGGAATCTTCCACACAATACATACATATAATTTCAATTCCCCATTAATGATCTTTAAAGGGGAAGTATAAAACAAGGGTGATAATATTTGCAAATCTATTCCAAACATTAAAATTTAGGCTAGAGTTGGGACTTACATTTATAATACATTTTTGAAATTTCCAAAGACTTAAATTTTAGGAAACAAGGAATGTGTGCTAAAAAAAAAATTATACCTTCCTCTTTGGAAGAGTGAAAGTTAGAAAGAACGTGAGATAAAATGTTTCCAGAACAAAGCTTGCACTATTGATTGTGAGGATCATGGTATTGTGTGGTTTGATGAAGGGGCTCCCATAGAGTAGCCCAACACAACAATTGAATAGGGTGAACACATAAGGAAGGCTAGAGTACTATTTCGTGGACTTGAACTTGTATATTCTCTAGAATGTTGACCTACAATTCATAATTTCAATATCAAGCTTGTCAAATCAATCAAAACTGCATAGAATTTCACTCAGAAATAAAGTAAACATTCAAAAAGGAAGCAGCGTGCCACAAGAAAAAACAAAGAAAAGAAGCAATAGCACTGGTAGCAAAGGGTGCGCTATACTTACATTGGGGATAAGTAGAGTGCTAGAGATGTTTCATTTCCTGTTATAAACATCACCAACAATTTAAGCATTATTTTGCTCATTCCAACACAATATAGAAAAAATTAGCTCTCAGATACTCAATTTCAATGCAAGGTGCAACTTTTCTTTCTCAACATAATACCAATTTATCTAGCAAAACTGAAATTTGCAAAGACAGAATCATTTGTATAAGCAAACTACAAACTGAATAACATGATGGATTGGGCTTTCTATAGGAACTGATTATAAACCCATCATCCTTCACAAAAAAAAAAAAAAGATTCTATTGATTATATAAAGTGTAGTTAGGTGCATTTGCAATTTACTAGATGGAACATATTTATAATATTAGGGAAACATAATAATAATAAACAAATCAAAATATCAGACAGGTCTGTGATCGATTACCTCTTCCCTTGGTTATTCTCATTCCCTTGGTTTCCAGCTACCTGATGCCAATCTTTCATAGTCTTGAGGCGAATGCTATTTTGAAATCAGGTCAATCACATGAATGCCCATGATTGCCCACCTAAATGAATAACTGTAACAACTTTCACTTTGGATGCCACTACTATTTATACACCAGGCTCTTAGGCTTCCATCGAGACTCCTACTGTACAATACAAACTTTTTGGAATAACAATTACTGTATTGATATGAACCTAAAGATGAGTAAGAAGAGAGACTTGGTGACAGCAAGGAAGAATAGGTCGTCAATGAAGGAGCACCAGCTGCCATGCATTTGATAGAGTTGTTGTGGCCTCCCAAAACGGCCAAGCATGTGTGATGAATTTTGTTTCTTGATACTAAGTCCCTCTTCTAGATCCTAATAGTTTTTTCTGTAGATCCAATGCATAGAAACTCCCCAACGCTTGTCAAGCACAAATTAGAACGTCTATGACCCTTTAGGGTTCCTCTGAAAGATAAAATCTTAAGAGACTTCTCATCAAAAGTCCATAAGTGGATCTCAGAGGCTGATGTCCTGGACTATAAAATTAGTTCATTTGAGCTTAATGTTATATCATTGATCGTTGTTTAAAAGTCAGTATTTAAGAAAACTGACAAAAAAGTCACCTTAGGTAAAAACAACTAAAAAAGTAAAACAATTAAAACTAGCAATTGTCCAAAATGGTACAAAGAGAGGCCGATAGGATTATTAAATCAGAATTGTGTAATTTTTCTAGAAGAGTTAATTGGTTGTGAAAAACCTTGTTTTCTTGGACTGGATCATTGTGCAATTACTTTTCTTTAGATATTTTGTTTATATCTATATTACAAGGAACACATTGAATGTCTTATTTCATTTCTGCTATCCTTACTAATATCCTTTCCATGCTTTCCCTAACAATCTTATGTAGGGAAGCCCACCTTGAGATGGAGCAGAGTTGACCAGATGACAAAGGAAGAGCTATTGTGGTGACAATGGCTAACCTTCTTGAGATACACAAGACTAACCCATTGATGCTTGGGACTTTACATCATGTGGAGGTGCTATCTTTTTTGTAAAATAGAGCATCCCTCACAATCAATGCTACGCATGCAAATAGTGAATAGGAAAAAGAGAAACCAACCCTTGCACCATCCAATCTAGAGCAAAGTCCCTAGTCCTAGGGCGAATAACTACTTTAAAATTCTAGATTGAAGTGGTGAAAAGGGGGCTGGAGGCATTCAGAAAATTTACTTAAAAAAACTCAAAAAGAGGAAATAGAGGAGGTCGTGAAGGATCCCTAAAATGAGAAGGAGCAAGGGCTGGGGCCAAAGGAAGATATAGTTGAAGAGATTCCCTGTCTAAAAAACGAAAAGTAAGTAAGAAGAAAAAGGGAAGAGGCAGCTACAAGGACCCTATCTTGTGTGCAAGCTCTCTAACTAAAAGCAGACCCATCCAACTTTCTGAGTCTCCACCACTTACAAGAGGACAATAGTTGGAGAAGGTGCTGTAGGAAAATGAAGTGGACAAAAATAAAGCTAGGGGATCTCAATCCCTGCTAGCAAAAAAAATGGCAACACCTTGGGTTCATAGGAAAATGCATAGGTATGTACTATGTTTTTCCAGTGTATTTTAATTTGCAAGCAAATTGTTAAGGAGTTCAAAAGCCTGTGCACAATTAAGCACAGGAAATCAAGAATGAAAGCTAGTTCAACCCATCATCCCAACCCTAACCCAAGGATAGGATGAAGAGTGGCATACAAAAATATTGTATTGAGTTTTACGAATATAGCCATAGCACTCCCTCTTTTCTTTTAATACATTATTATAAAAAAAATATTGTAATCAGATCTACAGTAAATTAGAACCATTGTCTATGGTTCCAAACTTGGATCCTAAGAAAAGCTGCACTAGGATTGACCCAAAGTCAGATCCATAGGATTACTACTTCATGTAAAGACATCTTAGCATGACAAATTGATAAAGAAGTAACCTGCAATAGTAATCATCTAGAATTTGGAATTGGCAAAACCCTGTTAGAAGATGCTTATAGGCAAGATTCATGACATGTGCATCTATTATGTTTCTAATTCTTTCCTTCACGTGATAGTATGATATTCTAATATGTATTGACTTGATCGCTGCTACTATTTTCAATGGAGTACTCTCAACTGATTATATCAGTTATGAATGAGCTACTCGTGATCCCAAGATATTTGCGATCATCAACTTATTATCATGTGCAAAGCTAGGGATTGCCAACAAATTCTGCATCCTCATCAAAAAGGAAATGAACATGGATTAAGAGCTCATGTAGGAACTCCTTTATGCCAACAGAAATTTTTGTCATTAATATATGTCAGCATCTTAGGCTGAAGAGGAAACTTCTTGTATAGTTTTCATTTCTAATATGCTATTCCAAGTTCTAGTTAGAGTACTTCCATATTATAGTTTCCATATAATTTCAACACGAAAATGTCAATCTTCCAAAATGACCAACAACTTCTTGATTTTCAATTGTAGATCCTATTAGAAACTTCATGGATATATTTGAATCTAGTGTAGGAACAACCATAAAATAATTTTAGGCAAACTAAGAGGGATACTCCAAAAAATCATCAGTCAGGCATGAGCTAGTCGTGAAGGAAAATAACAGACAAATATACAAAGACAAGGAAGAAACTGGCTTACATTATTTCCAACAAGAAAAAAATACACTATTGAACAAAAATTACTTTAATAATTTCATTCCCCATGTTGGTGATAGCTACAGAAAACTATTTAAATAAAGAGTACAACACGAAGCGTAGTGTGAGATTTGCATACAAAATATTGCCAAAATATGAGGCACCATTTTGTAGTGTTGTTTTATTAAACGAAGCACAACACTGTGAAAAGAATTATTATGTATAATTGAACATATGATCACTGTATGAGGTTTTGCAGAGCTCTCATGGCGACCGTTAGGGTTTAGCAGTTCGTTCTAGTTTCGGGCTCAGCCAGTGGGTTTCTCAACCATAGTTGACCAGCTCTTATGCTGGTATCTGTGAACACTATCGCGGTTGATCCTCTCCAGGAACTAAGATGCTCGCGGGGCTGGAAGCTGTCTTCTCACACCTCGAAGCCCTGCTTCGACAGGGTCAAGTGCTGACCAACAGCATGGAAGTGGAGGGGTCCAGTGGGGCCCCTACTTTCAAGCAAATAGTCATGCAAAAACAGAATAATGATAGAAAGGAAGGGGTCGGGATCTTCGAGCTGGACAACAGCAGGAAACCTGACAGAGGAAATAAGGATCAACCTCAAGGGAACACTGACAAGACAAAAGAAACAAAGCAGAGCACAAGCCCAGAGACTGATAACCTGACAGGAGCTAAAGACAAAACTCCTTTAATAATCAAATCTTCAGAAAACGAGAAACGACAAGGGGATGATGAAAGGAAGCAAATACGGGACAAACAATGCAGGCCGGAAAAGGAGGGGGAACCCAGTTCAAACCCCAACACGCTCTCCTCAACGAATGGAGCTTGCAAACCGAAAAAGACCAATAACATATGGGTAGTTATCACTGACCCAGAGGTTCAAGCTTACAAGGAGTATATGACGGAACGAGCCATCATCTGTAAATTTATGGGTATTTGGCCATCTGAAAAAGCTCTTTGTCATTGGATAAAACTGCATTGAAAACCTCGAGGAGATGTTAAACTTCACCTTGAAGCCAAAGGCTTTTTCACTGTAGGTCTTCTCCATCCTCGAAGATAAGGACAGAATTTTTGAAGGTGGCCCTTATTTCATGGCTTCAGCAGGTCTGTATATGAGATCTTGGAAGCCAAATTTCACCCCGGAGAAGGAGTCTTTCACCCAAGTCCTAGTCTGGATTTGCTTATTCTCTCTTCCAATAGACTATTGGGGTCTAAATGCACTGAAACAAATTGGTGACAAGTTGGGCACATTCATCAAAGCCTCTGAAGCGACTCTCCAGAAGAGATACACATCGTATGCCCGGATTTGCATCGAAATGGATGTCTTTGGGGCACTACACGAAGGACTATGGCTAGAATACAGGGACGAGGAATACTTTCAGGATATAGATTATGAGAAGATTCCCTTTCGCTGCCGAAAATGCCATGAACATGGGCATCTATTAAGGGACTGCCCAAAGATCAAGAAGGAGCAAGAAATCGAATCAGCTCAAGCCCACAAAGATACATAAGTCTTCATCAAACCCAAATCCAAACACAGAGCAAACAGATGAAAGAATATCAGAGGAAACGTGGAAAGAAACATCCATAACAATCCGTTTGTGCTCCTAGACCCTGAAACTGACTCAGAGGATAAGCACAAAGCCCCAACTTCAGGAGCAGAGAACGAAGGAAAAGAAACACCCACAGGGAAAAACACGCATGAGGAGAACTACAATAATGAGGTTCGAATGCAGGAGAGAACAGAGGAAACTAAGGAAGAATCTGATATGTTAACCAATTATGGCGGCAGCGAAGAACAAGACTGGGAGAATGCGTTAGCAAGAGAAGGTTTGAACTTACCAGCAATAGCTGAAAACTGGAAATCCAGAGGGATAGAAAACGCGTCGGAGGAAGAAATCAGAATAGTAAACGACCTCTTCATAGCAAGGCAGAGAGCAGTACTAGAAAGGTAGAACAGGAAACTAGGTGTGGCGAAAGGCAACAGTTCACAGTCAAAAAGTCTCCTGTGGAAAACATCCAGTTCCAAACAAAAGAAGAGAAGAGGTCGGAAAACAAGTGGTGAAGCACTACAAGAGTTAGGCATGATTATGATAAACTCTGGGAAAATGAAGGCACTCACCGCCTTCCAGTACTTCGAATAAAACTCAGTTTTCTATGAAGATAATCTCGTGGAATGCCAGAGGGCTCAACAGCCAGGCGAAATACAGGATTTTAAAGAGAAAGATCCAAAATCATAAACCAGAAATCATGTTTTTACAAGAAACTAAATGTAGCAGCCCCAATATCAACAATCTTTGCAGAAAATTGGGAAGCCACATGGAAGTCCTAGAAAATGAAAGTCAAGGAAGAGAAGGAGGCCTCGCAACCTTGTGGGATTCAAGGGAAATCCAGATGCTATCGGCGGAAGCCAACAAGCACTTCATGGCAGTCGAATTCCAACCCATAGGTAATTCTGGTTCCTTCCTCTGTGTCAATATTTATAGTCCTCAGAAACTAGAAGATAAGATATCATTTTTAGAAGCTCTATCTAAAATTATCAGAAGGTATCCAAGATAAAAGTGCATTCTAGGGGGTGACTTCAATATGATAACCACCCTGTTGGAAAAAAAAGGAGGTCTAAGAAAACTAAACAGAGATGCAGAAGCCTTCGTAAACTTCATTGAGACTACCAAACTTGTTGATGTCTACCCCAAGAGTCGCTCCTTCACTTGGAACAATCGAAGGGGAGGTAACAAGCTAATAGCCTCCCGCCTGGATAGATTCTTAATCTCAGAAAGCATCATAATGGATGGCATCACAGTAGAATCAGATATCCTTCCCAGTGGGGGGTTGGATCACTGGCCAATCTCGCTCATTGTTGAAGTTTCAGGAACCCCTAGGAATAAACCCTTCAGGTTTGAAAAGTTCTAGTTAGACCACCCCAACTTCCTTGAAATGGTAAAGAAATGGTGGTCGGAACCTTTGGAGATTAGTGGATCCAAAATGTTTAATCTTCAAAAGAAGTTAAAAATAACCAAACAAAAAATAAAAGATTGGAACAAAACATTCTTCGGTAACATTCTCCAGGAGAAGATAATTCTCGAGAGCAAACTAGAACAGATCCATAGAGAAGGTGCAGCAGGAAACCTCAGTGCCGAGGATTTGGAGCAGGAAAAAACTTTCTCGCAGCAATGGCACAAGCGCTGCTCTCAAGAAGAGACTCTATGGAGACAGAAGTCAAGAATTCAATGGTTAAAAGAAGGAGAGCTGAATACTAAATTTTTCCACAGATCAGCGCTAGACCGCAGAAGCAGTAATCAAATTCTCGAACTGAAAAAAAATACAGGGGAGATCCTTAAAAGCCACAATGACATATTTGCGTTGCTCTCGGATCACTTCAGGTCGATTGCTCAGGAACCTCACATAAACAGATAGGAGGCCATTAATGAACTAACAGCAGCCATCCCGAAGACTATAACTGCAGAACAGAATTAGGCCCTGTGTAGGGAAGTCGCCTTGGAATAAATAGAGGAAGCAATCAGGAGTATGCCCAACGATAAAGCTCCAGGTCCAGATGGGTTCACTATCAATTTCTACAAAGCCTGCTGGAATATTGTTAAACAGGATGTGTGGGAGGTCATGGAAGATTCCAGAAGTTCGGGAACTATTCTAAAATCCCTCAACTCCACCTTTCTTGCACTCATACCAAAAGTGGAAGAAGCCAAAACTCCTGATAAATTTAGACCTGTTGCGTTATGTAATGTAAAATACAAGATTATATCAAAAGTTATTGCCAGCAGATTGAAGACGATTCTCCCGGGCATAATCTCAGAAGAGCAATCGGGATATGTGGAGGGCAGGCAAATTCTCGACAACATCCTTTTAGCACAGGAGATGATTCACTCACTACATTAAAGGAAAGAGGCAGGCATGCTCATGCAATTGGATCTCTCAAAGGCTTATGACAAAGTCAGCTGGAAATACCTCGAGTTTGTTCTAAAAGCTTTTGGCTTTTGCAGGACTTGGATCAAGTGGATCATGGCTCTAATCAAATCCCCAAGATATTCCATCCTTGTCAACGGAGCTCCTTGTACACCTTTTTCTCTTTCCAGAGGAATCAGGCAAGGAGATCCCTTATCCCCTTTTCTCTTCATCATCCTGATGGAAGGCCTTAGTCGAACCATAGCCAAGAAGAAAGCGGAAGGAAAAATAAAAGGTCTTCAGCCTATAAGGTTGCTTCCGGCCACCACCCATCAACAGTTTGTCGATGACACCATGTTACATGGAACTCCTACAGTGAAGGAGTCAGTTGCTTACAGGGATACCCTAGATCTCTTCAGCCAGGCCTCTGGCATGGAAATTAATTTCTCTAAATCAACTATCTTATTTTTCAACATCCACCCGGCTGTTCAATCTCACTTAGCCCAACTTTTAGGATTCAGGATTGGCTCCCTGCCTTCAAAATACTTGGGAGCTCCCCTGACTCTCAGACCCTGGAAGAAAGAGAATTGGGAGAAAATACTAGCCAACTTGAAGAAAAGATGTTCACACTGGACGAACAGAGATCTTAATTTAGCGGGCAGACTCATCCTAACCAAAGCCGTCCTTCAGGCCATTCTGCAATATCTTCTCTCAATTCTCCCTACTCCCAAAGGCATTCTGCAACAAATAAGAAATATCCAGCGATCTTTCCTTTGGAGCGGTAATGGTGATAATAAAAAGTGGGCTCTAGTTGTTTGGGACAAACTTTGCAAGCCGAAATCAAGGGGGGGACTGAATCTAGTTGATCCAGGGGTGGTAAACCGAACATGTGGAGCTAAATTATGGTGGAAATGGATTGAAAACCTTACCTTACCATGGGCTAGGCATTGGAAAGAAAAATATGTTCCGGATTGTGACACTCAGGAACTCATTAGACTACAGGAAACCCCAGAAGGCTCATCCATATGGAATCATGCCAAACGAAACAAGAATCTAGTTCAGGATAACAGCTTTTGGGAAATTCGTAATGGCAGGCTAGCTTTGTTCTGGGAAGATGCCTAGCAACATCTACCCAAACTCGACTTACCAGAATTAACAACCATAAAGCAAACTTATCAAACTTAGGGCAGATACAAAGTCAACTATTACTAGCATCAGCACAGCACAAAAGATAATTGGAGGGACTGGATAAACTTTAATCCTGAGAACACAGAGGTTAACAACAATACAACTCAACATTTCAATGAGAGCATCCAAAAAAGAAAGATCAGGAAAACTGAAGAGGATGACAAACTCAGGTGGGGTCTCAAGGGTAATGGCAATTTCTCACTGAAAGAAGCCATAAATATATTGGAAAAAGAAGAACAGGGAGAGATCCTGCTTTGGTGCAGCAAAGTCTGGGACAGTCTTCTATGGCCCAAGATCAGAACCTTCCTCTGGCTTCTGATGAGAAATAAGACCCTAACTTGGGACAATCTGTGCAAGAAAGGTTTTGAGGGACCCTCTCGGTGCCCTATGTGTTTGAAGGAAATGGAATCACTGAACCATCTTTTCAACACCTGCGAATGGGCCTCTCATTTATGGTGCTGGATGGAAGGGATCCTCAGTTGTTCAGACCAACAGATAGATTCAATTCACAGCACTATTCTGAATTGGAGAACAGATTTCTCTGTTATACAAAGAGTCAATAGTATATGGAAATCAGCACCAGGGTTTCTACTATGGTCTATCTGGAAGGAGCGTAACTGAAGAATTTTCCAAGATGAATACAGGAACATGAATTTCTCTAAAGACAACGTTATTACCAACATCCAGCAGTTAATTCAAACCAAATGCAGAGTGGAAAGCAATGAAAAGCCTACAACACTATTTTAAAAAGCTTCCAGCTGGAGGGAACCATCAGTCACATTGTTCCGCAACACATAATTCAACCACCCTCACAAAGCGATAAATGGCAATGCCCACTGGAGGGTGGTCTCAAACTGAATTTTGATGGGGTGTCGCGAGGCAACCCTGGCATGGCTGGTATCGGAGGTGTTTTACGTAACTAGCATGGAGACGTACTGCATATTTACTACAAAGCACTTGGGGAAAGCACTAACAACGAAACAGAATTTGCAGCCCTGGAACATGGTCTCAGAACTGCGATTTCTCGAGGCCTCCGTAACCTAATTGTGGAAGGAGACTCGTCTCTGGTCATTTCCACAGCTCAAAAATTGCAGCGGGGGATAAAAGCAAACAAGGCCATTAAGCACTGGAGGTTAGCCAAAGTAACTGAAAGCAATTCAGAACTCATGGATGGCATGCAGGGATTAGTCTTCCAGGCGATCCGACGGCGAGCAAACAGGTTGGCGGATTACTTGGCAAACTGTGGAGTAGACATTCAGGGAATAGGATGGGACAACTATTGGGAGGAGGTGAACTGTCTGAATTTGAAAAATTGATGTACACAACTGGCACAACAAGACGTGACCAACACCGACCGGGCCTGACCGGAAACGGTTTTTCTAACTAGCTCCATCAAATGGAAAACTGGAGCAACAAATAGGTAAATCATCATAAGTGCAGGATGATTGGACAGATGAAGCGGCGGTCTTCAGTGCGGGGCAGAACCAAGCATGGGAACCATCAATAGGGTTCATGCTACGAGGTGATCTGTAAGAACCGTTTGGGAAGAAAGGACAGTCACCTTGAGCATAAGAGAAAGGCAATCAGAAATTCTTATGCGCCTGCAGGTAAAGATTATGAGAAACGTGTGAACACCCTCAACATTAATTACAACAGTACCACTTATCTTGTCCGTAAGGAAGGCCACTCTCTGGAGAATTCCATGGCTTCAGGCTATTTAACCAGGAGGTCGGACGCGGTTTCCACCACCTCAACCCTTAGTTCAGCTAGCACCAATAGCAAGCCAGTTAGTGAAAGGTTCTGCTGCAATTGGTTTCGGAGGTATAGTATGGATGCGCCTAGCTGTAGATGCACGACGGCCAACCAGGATCTGTGCAATGCACAAAACATGTATGCTACTCGAGCCTCAACAAGAAGCAAATGAAAAATCGCTGAGTTGGAGGGTAAAGTTAAACAGGAAGAAGGTACCAAGTAGGAGGGAGCAGCAGCAGATGAAGTTGATTGGCTGTGTGACCCAGGGACACCAGCTAAAAGAGCAACTCAGTTCACGCGCACTAAGGCGGAAAGTTGGAGGATAAAAACTCTCCTGGCGAAAGCCTTGGAAATGAAGGAAGCTGACAAGCAGAACATTGAGAAGGAGCACCCTGCCCCGGATAATCAACCTGGTAATCCCTTTGCCAGCCAGGACGCCTTGGACCTTAGAATATCGACTGTTCAGGAAGGGGTGGAGATAGTCAACAAGAAGGTTACCCTGCTCATCAGGCTGCTCAGGAAAACTATCAGCCCGGACCCCTTGGTGCAGGAGAAAAAGGTGAAGGAGGCCCAGAACTTCCAGTCCATGCAGGAGCTGTAAGACAAAGTTGACAAACATTTCCTCGACATGGGTCTGGACATTGCTAGCGGGATGGGTGGCTTCCCGCGTCCGGGTGGGCTCCCTTAGACCCCGGTCTCTCGTGGATCATTTTTGGTTGCTTCGGCTTCTAGCCCGTCCTTCTGGTCTGTCTCGTGTCTTTCTGTGTTATGTGTCGAATTCGGGTCTATGTCTAGTCTTTCCGTCTAGGCCTTATAAGGGCTTCAGTTTTAACTGCCTTTCTTGTCAGCTTTTTGACGCTTTATTTCTATGCTCTTAAATCAGCCGCCCTGCGTGGTGAGCTTTCCAGTTTTGACAAAGCCGCTTGTTGGCTTCTTTTGTTTATGGCAGCTCGCTTTCAATGCCTGTGCACTGCAAGGCTGTAAGGGTTAACTCTGGTTTCTGTCTGCCTAGGCAGACTCTATGTATATTATTTTCCTTTTTTTAATACAAACGTATCTGACTTACAAAAAAAAAGAAAAGAATTATTTATAAATGCCATACATCCCAGATGAGGGTGTAACTATTTCTTTGTTTATTTTGGTTTATGTGCATTATTTCCCATGTCACATGATGACAGTAATCAGAAACATGTTATGCAACTATGCAACATGATGAATATTGATCCATTCAAAATCTTTTTAAGGTCTACCAAGAAAAAATACTGAATTGATGAAAGCAAGGATAGAACCTTATAAGAATCATCGCCTTTGGACAAAAGTTATATTTTAAATACATGGAATCTAACTAAAGTTGCACATCTGAAAATTGGAATTTGGAATCTAACTAAAGTTCCACATCTGAAAATTGGAATTACATATGGATATGCGGCAATGATAGCTTCTTTGTAAGGTAAGAAAAATGCAAGATGATTAGGGTGAAGAAGAGGATACTCACACGTTGGCATCATCCCTACCAAGAAGTTTAACAGGGGTTCCTGATCTGGGAGACATCAAGTGAGTTGCAGATAGCTCCTCTACACCCATAATCCTTCTAGGCCACCAGGACCCATTTCTCCTTCTCACCACACAATGGTACCAACCAATGTATCAATTTTGGGCATGATAGTAGGTGCTGCTGCACTTGATTCTCCCATGATTGTCTAAAAACCAAGAATCCAACCCAGCTTAGATGCCCAGTACCCACCGTCTCATTGCCATCTCCTTTTATCCCTCAACCCATCTGGTTAACCTGCAAATCAAACCTCAATTATATCAACAATCACCTCACACCCACGAATTCAAATAAGCCCAAATCCCATGTCTATAAATAAGATTATGCAAAGAGTAATAAGGGGCTAGTAAGACACAACTAACACACTTTGAAATCCCAAAAATGCCATGTCAGTAGAATGAAAATAGATATGCTGCAATTCATCATTTGGGTGTGTACTTTATGCATGAATGCTTTGGGAGACCGTTTTAGTAGAAGGATATGATGGGTTTGAGTGACAAGGGATTCAAATAGTTGTCTTTCTTAGTTGTTATTGTCCTGGAAACCTACCCCCTTAAATACCCGCTTCACCACTTTCGGATCTGTGCTCATCCAGGTGGCCCAAAGAAAAAAGAGTTATATTTTTCCACAGGGGTTTGAGAGAGATTAAGTAAGCAATCCAAAAAATTAGTTTTGCTCCTCCTCTCTGCTCTTTCTTCTCTCTGCTCATGAGCTTGGGTTCTAACCCTTGGTTAGCAAACCCATGCCTGTAGTTAGTAGAAGACTTTGATCTTGGTGGCTTTACCCTGGTTTCAATACTGTGGTTAAGCTACATCTTCTTCTTCTTGGCATCCCTGCGCCAAAAAACCACCGCCTCCCCATTCTTGAGAGCTAGAGTAGGCGGTAACCTGCCCAAGCACCTACAACTATGATTTCCTCTGCAAAATAACTTCGAAGCTAAGACGTTGTAGATAGCTCCTCTACACCCTTTCTTTAAGATTGATTTCTATTTTTCGTAAATAAATCTAAATACCCTTTCATGCTGTATATAAAAGATCTATGTGATAAAGCTATGGTGGCTGAATAGATGCGGTGGATCTAGATTGGGGCACTCTACATATTTTAACCCTTTCTTGATTGACATTACAAGTTTATACTTGTGCGATTTTCCTCACTCGTCTAGTGTTATTGGCCACAATATTCTTGGCATGATTTATGTCTTCCTTTGAGTGCTACAGGTCTAGAACAATGGAAATTGAGGCACCTCTTAACGAATATTATAGGCCTGCATCTTTTGAGACCTAATGATTCAACACTAGAAACTATTCCATAGTAAACGTGCTTTCACAATCCTTGATCTAGAACTCGTGTGATTTACACATGAATTGGAGTTTAGCTACAATGTGCTCTAAGCAGTTTCTTCTTGGCATCATATTTATCCAGATTCTAATCTATCTCCAGGAAATTCATCCAAATTGTTGACTATCACCCAAAGAATCAGCGATGTCAATCAAAACAATTAGGATATTGTTAGGAGTTAGCTTCCTCAATAGTAATAGCACCATAATATTTTTCTCATGAAAGGTGTGCATAAGCTTTCGCAAATAATAATGCAGCGACTATGAATGCAAGAATGCTCGCATTCAGGGTTCAGAATCTAAAGCTAGATAAGGTTTCATATTAACATGAACAATAGCAGGTAAAGGATATGCCATTGTTTTTCCAGAGCTTCTATCAACAATACTAATCAAATTTCGTTCTTTGAAAGTCATGGGCTGCAAATATTGTTCCATTGTAAGGATATCAACACCCATAACACATGTGTCATTAATTGTTTGCTTTATCTCTTTATCAGATTCTCCAAGACCCAACATTATGGAAGATTTGGTCACCATTTCTCCCTTGAATCCCTTCACATGCTTCAATATAAGTAAGCTCTGGTCATACCCTCATCAACATATCTACATTGATGAATTTGAGCAACAATGGCCCTCCAACTTTACGGCTGTCAACATCTTGATGTCGGATTAGCTAAACACTTGCACACCTTTCAAGATCATGATGAATAAGCTGAGCTTTTTTTGGTTGACCACATGGATTTACAGCTTCCTGTCCTCCTTGAGTTGTAACAACTGTATGTTGAAACCACAAGCTGTTAGCGGAGGGGAGTACTGGCTGTAAGTGGTTTTTATGAAGGGGCCTCTGCTGTTTACCATGTAGTGTTGTTTACTAAATACTAATCAATACATATAGGTGTCCATGGGGTATGTATAATAATTTTCTTTTAAAGGATCCATCATAAGATGTAGTAGGGTTGAATTTATGGGTTTATATTTTAAGAAATACGCTAGTATTTAGAAACCTTAATCTTAAGTATTTGTTCCCTATGATTTGATTTCTAGGGCATGGGATAAACTCTAGAATGGCATAAAGGGAAAAGAGTATGATCTAAGGTTTGAATTTAAGAAACCCTAAAAAGGCCTCTTCATTACATAAAAACCCTAGAAAAGTAACTTGACATCATGTTTTGGAATAATATATTGCTTGGGTTACTTGTTAAAATAGTATTGTATGTCCAAGAAGAAAAAATGGATGGGGTGATCCATTTGAAGGCATGATGTAGCTCTTCATAACACCTCATAAATCATGGATTTGTTGTGCAAAAAATTTATTAAATATATGCCCTAAATTTCTCAACAAATAACATAATCAAAATCACACAAATAAATGGTTGAATCTTACATTTTGCATAACATTAGATGTATATGGGGGCATTAATGATCCCTGCATGCCAACATTGGTTGTATTGAGGGACATAAATGAATCTTGCATGCCAACAAAATGCACACTTAGTAAAAGCACAGATATTAATAAATATATATAGTGAAATAAGTTAACTAAATGCACGAAAATATTGATCAAGTTCTACCACTATCATTACATTAGATGTATTATAAGGTGTTATAGGGGTTGGAATGACTTTAGCGATTGCCTGCATTCCGCAAACATAAATTAGCATAATATAATAAGGAATATAAGATAATTAAACATATAAATGACAATATTCAGGCTTACCTCATGCATCATCATAGCAGCATCTTGCCCTCGTGCATTTGTTAACATTTCCATAAAAGTAGTGAATATCATTAAATCCCCCATAGTAGCATCAGTAACACCCATGGGTACATTCTTAAGAAAACACATAATAACATAAAAGTAAGAAAACCTTGATAAAAAAAACGATAAGAAAATAGAATCAGTAACACCAAATATATATGTATTTCAAGTAAAACCTTAAACATTCAAATTACTTGATGTTCATTACAATTAAAAACTCAATACTTAACTTGTAAAGAAAAATTATATTGAAGTGAATCCTTATAACCATCTTAAAGTAAATATAGTGATCGAAAAATGTCATCCTCACAAGTAAAACATTAAACATTCAAATTACTTAATGTTCATTACAATTAAAAACTCATATGTCTAACTTGTAAAGAAAAATTATATTGTAGTGAATCCTTAAAACTATCTTAAAGTATACATAGTGATCATAAAATGTCATTATCGGATGAAATCTCCTCATCTGATGGCATATATACCCCATCATTAATAGACCCTAAATCCACAAATAAATTAATACCATCATTTTCATAGTCTTCATCACCTTTAACTACAGGTAAATTAAAATCAATGAATTCATCATCTTCATGGATTTGATGCCCATGTGGTTGCTCATGTCCTTCAGAATCTTCAATAAACTCGTCTTGGTCTTCATCTTGGTGATATGCATCATTGACAATAAATTCTTCATCATCTCCATCTTGGCCATCTATGTATTCAGGGGGAACTTCTACATCTTCAAGTAATTCATGGTACTCTACATCTTGAACAAATGTTACTCTTCATCCTCTTGGATCATAATCAATCACAAATGACCAACCAGGTTGTTCTAAATTTGGAATGAGAAAATTTTGGTCACATTGACTTGGAAACACATAAGGTTCAAAAGTGGCTTCAAACCTAGATGTATTGATCATGTGGAATCCATTATCATGGAGAAAGATAGTTTTTTTTTCTCCCACTTCAATAAGCTTGTACCATTCAACATGAAAAATAACTTTCTTGAAAGACATAAAATCAAGCTCGATAATGTCCTCCAATAGTCCATAGTAGCGAAGTGTTCTTGTGATTGGTTGTCTATGATTTGCACGTGAATGACATTCCACCTCAAATGATGCTGAAACTCCACAATCATAAGTTTTTCTCTTTTCATCAACTTTTCTGATGTGAAAATGATGACCAAAATTCCACATTCCTTTCTAATATCTTGCCTAAATATATATAAATATCAACTAATTAGATTCAAGGATATTAAATCTAACAAAAAATTTATTAAATATATGCAATATATTAATATATATCACCTCCCCATTTATGGATCCTTTAATGAAATTCAATTGTTGTTGTGTTAATCTATTATTCCCTTTTGTTTCCTTGTGTTCAATTCTAGACTTTAGCCAATTCCACGAGCATCTCTCTGGATCCTCGAGTAGTGTTTTGACCAAGTCTATTACATATATTGGCCCATGCATTTTCATCTTCTAATTTCTTTTTTTTTGTGTACTTCTCCATCCATTCCAACATAAAGTCAAAATTGTATGCAACATACAAATGTAATGCCTCCCACTCCTTCCTGTCTATAATGAAATTTTTTTTCATTCAATGAATTAATAATTATTTAAAGCCATGTAATATAAAACTTAAGATACAAATAACTCCTAACATTTTTTTATACCTTTTATCCTATTTGAAGTCCCTTCTCCCTCTAATTTATCTCCTTCAAATGATTGAGATTGGTTATAATTTCATAATCGTGAAGCTTCAAGATGCAATTGAGGTAAGTACTCACTCAAATGAACCATGGCCTAGAAAACCATGTACCCCTCAACTATGGACCCTTCTGGTCGATCCTTTTGCCTCACAAATTGTTTCAAGACCTTCATATATCTCTCCACAAGCCACAGTGTTCGAATATGAATAGGACCACTCTATTCAATCTCTTCTACTAGGTGTACAAGGTAGTTCTCTTGAGAATTAAAGAAGCTCGGAGGGAATCACATTTGAATATCACACATCAAAAGTGAAACATTCCTCTTCCAATACTTCAAGTCATCCTGATGTATCTCTTTAGATGAGACCCACCTACAAGTATTACAATAAAGACTTGTTATTTCTTGTAAACTAGAAGTAGAAACTCATATAAAGGCATAACCAATGTTGCACTTGAAATGAGAAGAGTAATGGAAGAGTATGCATGATGGATTGAAAAATACCTCATATATTTACATAATTTGTAAATAGTCAAAGTGACATTGTGGTCAAAAGTACTTGGTATTGCTGCAGGCAACACATACTGCATGACCATTAACAAATAACCATGTTCAAATATGCATGAACTGATATTATCACTAGGATATACAATTTTATAATTAAGTTTCCAACAAATATAACATGTGACAATGTTACCTTTATCCAATTGTGCCAATCATGTGCTTTTAGGCTTGAGAACTCTAATCCATCTCTTGTGAATAAGTTTTTTAATGTCGCAACAAAGCCAGAAGGAAATCTTATGCTTTTCATAGTAGAAATGATGTTTTCTTTCTCATTTGATGTAAATGTCCATGGAGCATGAACATATGAGTTGTCTTCGTGCAACCACATGTTCGGCATGATATTGGCAACTCGAAGGCCTTTCTTAACTTTATTTGTGCCTCAATGTTATTTCCATTTAGATGTTTCCACAAGAACTCTGCCACATTTTTCCCGATGTGCATAGTATCAAATAGGTGGGCTATTGGCAAGCTCTCATAATATTCTAATTTGTAGAAAATAGAGAGGCTTTTCATTCCTAGGGGAAAGCCTGTCCCTTCTTTTTTGTCATACATCGCTTTCCACCTAGCAGGGTTCATCTTTATTGGCTTCCTCATTTCCACTTCCTTTCCATTGAACATATGTTTATCACACACTCAATAGCAATGATTTTGTGGTAAGAATTGTCGATACTCATCATAGACAGTTTTATTGAGATCCCTTGACTCCCTATGAAACAATTTTGGCCCACATGATGGACAGCCATGTTTCCCCTTTGTTTGTAGTCCTAAAATAATATTGGAACCCATATTTAGTAAATGCTAAAATGAACATAATAATTATAAATGTAATTTATATTATATTACCACAACAAATAGAGAGCCTCGGGGCATCATGAATTGTCTAGATAAGAATTGCATGAATTGATAGGTCTTGATACATCAAACATATTTACACCATCCCATAATTCACGAAGCTCATCAATGAGGGGCTCCATGTATACATCCATATCCTTTACCTGATATTTTCCTAAGTTAACAAAGAGTTGTTTATTAGGATTAACTGAATTGAAATATTTTTATATAATCTTCAAGAAAGCATTGCATTCACGTGTTTTAGTACCTGGTATGATAAGAGTTAACATTGCATGTTCCTTTTTCATTGCCATCCAAGGTGGGAGATTGTTGTTTATAATTAACACTGTCCAAATAGAATATGTTGTTCTAAGATCTCCAAAAGGATTTATGCCATCCATTGCTAGAGAAATTCTTGGATTCCTTGGCTCATTTCTTAAATGTGGCCATTTTGCCTCAATATCTTTCCAATATTTACTATCTGCAACCATATGCATGACGCCATCTTGGCTCCTCCCTTGTGTATGATGATCCATATATTTTTCCAACTCCTTGCATTTGAACATTCTCTCAAACCTTGGCTTTAGTGGAATGTGTCGTAATACTTTATAAGGAACCTTCTTGGATAATTGATCTTGACGATACCTATGTGTGTGACAAATTGGGCATTGTTGTAAATTTGCATTATTTCCATAGTACAATATATAATCATTTGAGCATGCATCATATGTCTTGTACTCTATTCCAATGTCTTTCATTATTGAAGATACTTCTCTATGAGAATGAGGCAACTTATTGTCCTTTGGAAGTATTTTGTTTGCCAAAAGTCTGCATAGTGCAACAAATGATTTTTATAAGTATACATGATATTCAAAACTTTTAAGACATACAAAGCATTAATTTATCGGAATACCAATCCAACCTTAATATTTTAGTAAAGCATGTGTTTGTCAATCCATGTGTAACCTTCAAGTTCAACAATTACATAAGTGTCACCAATATAGAAGATTTAGTATTTGCATAAAGAGGTGTCCTAGCCAAATGAGCTAGGGGTGAATCAAAATATCCTTCAAAAGATCTGTAGAAGTCTTGGATAAATTCATTGACACTAGCCTCATTTATCTGCGAAGTGGATTCATCCATAAATGTGTCCTTTCCTTCACCTTGAGAGTCACTATTATGAATATCATCCGTTGGTTCTTCAA